>CATIWQ010127668.1:0-15320 GCA_949673415.1 Euphorbia schlechtendalii | reverse complement strand
GAAGCTTTAATTTTTTTGTTCAAGTGTTAGGCAAGGAGCACTAGTATGGTAGGCTGATACCCCCAAATTCCCGCCAAATAACGCCGATGCAACTCTTGCCGGGAATTCCTGCAACTTTCCCGCCATTTCCCATTTTGTAGTATTCTTTTCCTTGCTTCATATCTTCGTCTCTCCCCAAGAACCTCCGCTCTTAAACCCTATTTCACTATCCCCTACCTTCAATCCTCTTCATTCGGCCGGCTGTTACGAACTCACTCAGATGGCTCCGTCGCGTAAACCAAGCAATGGAAGATCACCACTGGTCAATCCACAGCGCCAAATCACCTGTTTCTTTACCAAGGTTAACTCTCCTTCACCATCCCCTTCCTCTACATTCTCCAAAGGTGAAACCCTTAAATCTAACCCCAACCCTAAATCTCCGAGTCCTAGCCCTGCTACTCCTTCTCCTCTTGGATCGAAGACCAGGAAACCTCTCCTATTCATTGGCCGAACTCCCTCCCCTTCTCCCTCCCACTCGACTCCTGCAGTTACTGCCGCGTCGTACGGTAAAGAGGTATTGGAGAAGCGAATTCGAGTTCACTGGCCGTTAGATAAGGCCTGGTACGAGGGTTGCATTAAATCGTTTGATAAGGATACCGGCAAGCATTTGGTTCAGTATGATGATTTTGAGGAGGAGTTATTGGATTTGGGAAACGAAAAAATTGAGTGGGTTGCGGAAAGTGTGAAGAAATTCAAGCGGTTGCGTCGGGGTTCTTTAGCTTTCAAGAAGACTGTGATTGAAGATGAAGAGCTGGATGATATTGAGGACAATAGTGGTGGAGGGAGCGGAGGTAATGATTCTAGTGATGAAAATTGGGAAAAGAGTGCTGAAAAGGAAATTAGTGAGGAGGATATGGATATTGAGGTTGGAGAAGATGATGACAATGCTGAGAGCGAGGAAAAAGAAAAGCAGAATGTGAAGAATAAATCTAGGAAAAGAAAGGCTTGTGAAACCCAAAAGCTAGTTTCGGGGAAGAAGAGCAAGAGCTGTGGAGACATGATCCAAGGACTGTCCAAGGTTTCTGCTTCGGAACCGATAAGGTGTAAAGGTAGGCAGATTTTCCATCTTAAACCTTTGTTTGGGGGTGCGGAGGCTGCTCGAAATGATTGTATTTATACAAGTGAAGTTTATGCCAAGACGTGGATTAAGTGGCCTGACCGCTGTCAGTGAACGGATTCTGTTGTACCACATCTTTTTCATTTCATGCATTTTCATTTACGTAGACGGACTTATGTTTATTCATTATCTTTTTTTATTGATTTATAATTAATTTAACTTTGGAGGATCTGGGTTTGAACCCGCCGTTCCTTATCTGATAGTTTATGCTTGTCAGTGGCTCTACTATCTCAACGTAATATGTTTGAATTATTCTATCATATGTTAATGTTGATTAAAGTCTGAAATTAAGAATTTTAAACATGATGTTACACATAATTCGTGTTAAAATGTTGTGTAATCTGCTGCAGACCAGTTGATTGATGGACTTGGTGATGCCTTAAAGGGTGATTCTTCCGAAAGGTTCTGTGCACGCACAGCAGAGAAGCTGTGGTTTCTTGGAGCGTGAGTTTCTTTTTTTAAATGTTAACTCTATAGCCATTTTTTTCCTTTTGTGTAGGCAAAAACATTAGGAGGTAATTAGATCAGGTTACTAGTAGTCACTGTGACAATAGTGTGAAAAAGCCAAATGAACGTATATATATGTTTAAATTGCATGGAACATAACTTTAACTAACTTGGGCATTGAAACAGAAAACAGAGGGATGCGAACAAAAGGCGCCCTGGAGATGAGGGTTATGATTCAAGAACTTTATACCTACCTCCAGATTTTGTGAAGAGTTTATCAGATGGTCAAGTAAGATTGCTAATGCTGTGTCAAAACTTAAAAGCATCTTATGTCTTGCGTTTAACTTTGAATTTTAAACTCTTTCTGCTTTTTGTCTGCATCAGAAACAATGGTGGGAGTTCAAATCAAAGCACATGGATAAAGTTTTGTTTTTCAAGGTTCGCACTTTTGCCACATGAAGCTATTACTGTAGTCAAATTGCTGTGAATCTATAAATATTTCAAATTTTCTGATGCAGATGGGCAAGTTTTATGAGCTTTTTGAAATGGATGCTCACGTCGGAGCCAAGGAATTAGATTTGCAATATATGAAGGTAAGGATTGAATTGCAGTTGATACGGAATTAGATTTGCAATATGTGAATCCTGTAATTGCTTCTTGACTTCTTATCAATTTAGTCAAGGGACAGAAAACTCCATGAAGTCGGTTTTTCTTACTCCAGCTAGTAGTCACATGCTTAGGATATTTTTATATGCGAGTTTCCCAGAATTTCCATTTCAAGGCAGTATTTAATCCCTTGTTTGATATTTTAGGGAGAACAACCTCACTGTGGTTTTCCAGAGAAGAACTTTTCAATGAATGTCGAGAAACTTGCAAGAAAGGTTGGGCCATACATGATTTGTCTTGGTTTATTTACTTCCAGCGGTTTATTTTGCTTTCATATGCACATATAGTAAGTTTTTAATGCTTTATCTATGCATTCATATAACAGGGTTATCGAGTTCTTGTTATAGAGCAGACAGAAACGCCTGAACAATTAGAACTCCGTCGCAAAGAAGGTGCTAAAGACAAGGTGAGTAATGTTTTATGAGAACACTGAAATTATTTTACATTGTTCTTCTAAACTGGATACTGAAGTGATGCTAGTCTCTCTGCTTCATATTTTTCGATGATCATTGATCAAGCATATACATATTGACTTATTTATGAGTGTTCTACATCTGAAATTCTGTCATTTTTTTTTTTCGTTTTAGGTTGTGAAACGTGAAATATGTGGAGTTGTCACGAAAGGGACCCTAACTGAAGGAGACTTGCTCATAGCAAATCCTGATGCTTCTTATTTAATGTCACTGGCTGAAAATTGTCAAAATTATGGCCGAAGTTTTGGTATCTGTGTAGTTGATGTTGCCACCTGCAGAATCATCCTTGGGCAGGTGATTTGATATTTCTGAATTCTTTTCCAATTTATAAACTAGCACTTTCTTGAACACTTATTTGATCATCTTCACCTTTTCTCAGTTTGTGGATGATGCAGAGTGTAGCTCTTTGTGTTCTCTTTTGTCTGAGATGAGGCCTGTAGAAATTATAAAGCCTGCAAAATCTTTCAGCTCTGAAGCTGAGAAAGTATTGCTGAGGCATACTAGAAGCCCCTTAATCAATGAATTACTTCCATTTTCTGAATTTTGGGATGCCAAGAAAACTATTTTTGAACTTAAGGCTTACTTCAAGCATATGAATCAATCAACTCCTGGATCTCCATGCAAAGTTTATGCTAATGGAACAGATTCTCGTGTTGAAGAA
Organism: Euphorbia schlechtendalii; assembly: GCA_949673415.1. NCBI lineage: Eukaryota > Viridiplantae > Streptophyta > Magnoliopsida > Malpighiales > Euphorbiaceae > Euphorbia > Euphorbia schlechtendalii. The sequence continues at coordinate 11,917 of CATIWQ010127668.1, read as the reverse complement.
GGTTCAAGCTTCATGCCAGAAATATTGTCAGAGCTAGTAAATAAGGGTGAAAATGGCAATCTGGCACTTTCAGCTCTTGGAGGTGCTCTCTATTATCTGAAACAGGCTTTTCTGGATGAAACGATACTTAAATTTGCCAAGTTTGAACCACTTCCATGCTCTCATTTCTGTGATGGTGCACAAAAACCATACATGATTCTTGATGCTTCTGCCATGGAAAACCTTGAGATCTTTGAGAACAACAGAAATGGCTGTTCATCGGGGTAATAGACTTTTTATTCTAATAACTCTGCAAATTTCAAATTTTCCTGATTCTTGTTCAGATGTGATATTTATTTGTTTTTTTGCTTATTAAGGACTCTGTATGAACAATTAAATCATTGCGTAACATCATTTGGGAAGAGGTTACTGAAATCATGGCTAGCACGACCCTTATATCATTTGAGTTCTATTAAGGAGCGCCAGGATGCTGTAGCAGGTTTACGAGTAAGTATCTATTATAGAAGTTATTAATGCTATAGAAATAGAAGTATTTTTTGTCTCTCTAGTTTGTAAAATGCTATAGAAGCTATTTGTCTTGTGTGCTACATTTCACTTAGAATTTTAGGTTTTGTATTTTTATGTATCCATCTGAGTGGCTTGTAGAATCAGAATTCTGTTTTCAACATTTTTGTGATCAATTTTATGTGACTGAGTTCTTGTTGCGAATAATTTTTTTGAATATCGATTGATAATGTAAATTTCCATATGCACTTGCTTGGCTGTATATAAACCAGTTTATATTTCCGTCCTTGACATGTTTATACTAAAGAAATTTGTACTTAAAACTAAAGTTCGAAGTTAAGCTTATAATTATTCCTTATCAGTAAATGTCTATCACCAATCTTATGCATCTTTTTATTCATTTTCAAAGGTCCCGGGCCTGTATTTATTAGGATCTATTGTTAGACTTGACATAGAGTCAAGGATCCACGATTTGTTGAAGGAGTACATGCAATTATTATACATAGAGAAGTATGTAATTGTTCATATTGCACTTTGTGTGTAGTTAGGTCAGTTGGGTGCATTGCATGAAATTGTATCTATCATGACCTCTCTCCTATCGGCATTATTCTTGTTCACTCATTGTGACTGTTTTCTTTATAGGGTGCATTATTTTTGTTCATTCATTGGGACTGTTTTCTTTATAGGGGGTAAATCGACATATGGCTTTGGAGTTTCAAAAAGCTTTGTCCAGGCTTCCTGACATGGAGCGGTTGCTGGCACGCATATTTTCCAGCAGGTATATCTTGGAAAGGAATGAAAGAAAATACAACATTGATTGTCATATCAATTTTTAATGTATGTCTTCGGTTTTGCTGACTGCAGTGAAGCTAATGGTAGAAATTCAAATAAAGTGACTTTATATGAGGATGCCTCAAAGAAGCAGCTCCAGGAATTCATATCTGCTCTGCGTGGCTGTGAAGTAATGGTCCAAGCATGTTCCTCACTTGCTGTCATTTTGGAAAGCGTTGAGTCTCAACAACTACATCATTTGTTAACACCCGGTATTACTTGTTATGTGTTTTTATACTATATTGCATTATGTTGTTTTGCATCTCAACTCTCAATTTTATTATCTATAAAGGTGAAATCCTTCCAGACTTCCATTCAATTCTCAAACATTTTAAGGATGCCTTTGACTGGGTGGAAGCCAATAATTCTGGGCGTATTATACCACATGAAGGAGTAGATATTGATTATGACTGCGTATGTAAAAAACTTGGGGATATTGAGTCCAGTTTAGCAAAACACCTAAAGGAACAGAGGAAGTTACTTGGAGGGGCATCAGTAAGAAGCTAATCAATTATATTTACTTGATCAGTATGCTTTGGTTTAGTTAATAACCCTGTTCTGTCATCTGTTACAGATAAAATATGTGACAGTTGGAAAAGATACATATCTGTTGGAAGTTCCAGAACATTTGCTAGGAAGCATTCCCCAGGATTATGAATTGCGCTCATCAAAGAAGGTAAACAAGAAATACATGCTGTCTGGGATTGCTCATTGTCTTGTGCTTCTAAATAAATAGCTGGGTGTGAAACTATGCTGCCTGATGTGCCACGCTAATTTTGTGTCATAACTGAAAAAAAAAGAGAATTGTAGTAATGATTAATATGTACTTATTTTCTTAATCTGTTATAATTTACCTATGGAGATGTTTCTGAATATAGAGTTGAGTTAATGAAATGGTCCACATAGTTGATGTTAACTAGCATTATTTTAAATTTTTAAGCTTTAGTTGAGTTGACTGTGTGATAAAATTAATATTTGCAATTTAATTGCCTCAAAGTATAGTGAAAATGCCATCTGCTTCTCTTTTTTGTTTATTAGTAAACATGGGCATGCTCATTGAGTATTAGTGTGTTGAAAGTATGTTATGGGCTTATTGGCCATGACCTGGTAACATGTGCTAATGAGCAACGACACGGTGTTGGTCTCTCCATAATTGTTGAATTCGTGCCTCAAGGAGGGCTCAATGTTCCGCGTCCCGCCAAGCGAGGTCGCATACCACTTTGCGTGCCTAGGTGCGCCTAGGTACAAATTGTTGTTTTTAGGGTTTTTGTTCTGTTCAATCTAAGCCGTGATTTTTTAGCTCTTTTTGATTTTAGTTTTACTCACTTGGTTAAGTGTTTGTTAATGCAAATTACGTGGTACTGAATTGTTTTGATTTTGGATACTACAAAGAGTTCACACTAAAAAATATTTCGAGGCAATAAATAGGTTGTTAACAAAAATTAGTGCATGCATTTTTATGAAAAAAATAGTTTATACTTTTGAAATGTAGTGATTTTGGATACTAATTTTATCGTTGTAATATCATATTTAACTGCTCTAATTTTTTGAACAATTGAACTCCAATTGTCTTTTATGTTTTGTAATTAAGATATATGTGCATTCTGCAATGTTAAGCAGATATTCATTTATTTAGAAAAAAGGAATTCATATAGTGTGTTTTTGTAGCAGTAGATTTACTTCAAATTCTTGCACTAAACTTCTTTTATTGTCCATCTCTGTTATTGCACACTCTTTTGTTTCATTTCCTTAGACAATGATATTTAGAAGGTTCCTTGTGTCATATGATAGTAGTTGCCATTTTGGGCAGTTTGCAATTTAGTACTTTTTGGATTTTCGATTGAGTAACTTGGTATTGTCTGGATCAGTATCGGTATCTTTGTTGTTATTGTCTAGTTAAGTATTGGTATTTTTGTTTCAGTAATAGTTCAACTTTTGTTCTAGTAGTATATATTATTTGAATTTTTTTACGACTATGGGTTTCTCATTCAGCATTTTTAACACTTGATAGTAAACTAGTATATGCCAATGCAAATTTGGCTTGGAGATTAATCTACCTCTTATCTAAAACCTTACATCTTTGTGTAAGTTTTTATTTATGAATAATTGAATGTTAAACAAATTCAGTACAGAAAGTGTATTGCTTATATATTGGGCGGTTTACTGAAAGTTGCTTCTGCATGGTTTTGTCAATATTGGTTTGCATTTTACATTTTCACCTTGGCATGTGTAGGGTTTTAACAGGTATTGGTCTCCAAGTATTAAGAAGTTCTTGGGAGAGCTATCTCAAGCGGAATCTGAGAAGGAATCAACATTAAAGAACATTTTGCAGCGATTGATTGTTGATTTCTGCAAGCATCACGATAAGTGGAGAAAACTGGCCTCTGCAACTGCAGGTTTAGACATTTATTTGCCTGTATATTGGCCGATGAGTTTTGATCTCTCTGACGCACTCGCTCACATGCACGTATGCCTTCGTAAATATTCAATGAGTTCTTAATGAAATCATAATTTCAGTGATTGGATCTTGTAAACAATTTTGGGTAAACTTCAAAAAAATACCTTGAGGTTTCACTCGTTTTTAAAAGAGATCCCGAGGAATTTTGGGTCGCAAAAGAGGGTTTTGTGATTTCAAACCGTTAGCAAAACAAGGCTTTTTCACTGACTTGTCAAGAGGTAATTTTGTAAAAATACTATTTCTTCATCTTCTATCTCTTCTCAAACCAAACTCTTCCATGGAAATATATCATTTCACCATTTACCCCAAAAAATCGTTTCACCAGACAATATCGTTCAAAATTTTCTCCTTTTTCCATCGATTTCAACAATTTAATCGCATCTACATCATCCAAACAAGGAATGTACTCCCTCATACTCACCAGACACGGCTCAAATCTCTTAACCCTAACTCTACATTCTTTTCCCCTTTCTCAATTTCAGTATCATTCTCCCCATATCTCCACAGCCTTTGAATCGAATTGCCCAACCTCAAATCATCACTCATTTTCCCCTTATTATCAACAATCCCAAACGTTCGACTCAAATCATCTATTGGGGGAGGTGATTGAGATTGAGATGGATCTGAGGACGGTGGATTGTGAGCCAACGTTAACAACTTATTGGGCATAGTTTGAGATTGGTTTTGGGAAATTAGCTCTGTGATTTTGAAAGACCTGTTGAAGTTGGGCGAAATGGAAACAGAATTCTATGTGGTTATGAAGAATCTGAGTTGCTCATTAGCATTAGAGGACTAGTGCTTGCCGATGTAGGAGGTGATGTAGAGTAGAAATAAGGCAGCGATCTTAATTAAGAGCAATTGGGTTATTGAAGAAATCGGCATTGGTAAGGAGGTTTCATTTGTGAAAATGGAGAAAGGGAGTAAAAGTAGAGATCTTGTATCTGGGATTATAGAGGTAGAAGATGAAGAATTGGTGTTTTTACTAAATTGTCCCTTGCCACGTCATCATCATTGACGGTGTCAGTAAAAAAAACCTTCATTTGCTAACGGTTCTAAACCACAAAATCCTCTTTTACGACCCAAAAGTTTTCAGGATCTCTTTTGAAAACGAGTGAAACCTAGGGGTACTTTTTTGAAGTTTACCCAACAATTTTTTGTCATTTGAATTCCACATTTCCTTTTTCTTTCCCCTGTCGTTTTTCTCCATTTTTCTAAGAATTTTTTTGATCAGGTATAAACTCCAAACCTCTTTTCCCCTTTCTTAAATTGATATGATAGACAATCATGATTGAGTGGAGGTGTATGCTTCTGTAGAATAGTAACCATTGTACTGTAATGTGATATAACTTTAGTTTGTTTTCTTTTGATTTATGTTGTAGAACTGGATGTTTTGATCAGTCTGGCTATAGCTAGTGAGTTTTATGAAGGAAGAACATGCTGTCCGGTCATTCAAGGATTGTCTTCAACTGCAGAACCACACTTATCTGCTAGAAATTTAGGTCACCCTATTCTGAGAAGTGATTCATTAGGCAGGGGTGCATTTGTTCCCAATGACATTGACATTGGTGGTGGTAGTGGTTCCAGCTTTCTCCTTCTCACTGGTCCTAACATGGGAGGAAAATCTACTCTTCTTCGGCAAGTTTGTCTAGCTGTAATTCTGGCCCAGGTAAAATCTTACCAAGGATAGCATCTGCAGCCCTGTTTTTATCCACACTTTAACATAAGCTATTTTGCAGATTGGGGCTGATGTGCCTGCGGAGAGATTTGAATTGTCACCTGTTGATCGAATCTTTGTCCGAATGGGTGCGAAAGATCACATAATGGCAGGACAAAGTACTTTCCTAACGGAGCTTTCAGAAACTGCATTGATGATGGTAAGATTTTTTTTGTTTTTATTGATTTTTTGTGAAATTTATGCATCTGGCGATATTGTTCAGCTTCGTAGACAATTTTTTGCTACCATAGTTGATGATTCATGGTAAAATCTCTGATGCCGCCTTTTATATTATCAACATTCAAAAACTAATACCACAACTCTACACAGGGAACATTCGTTTTTCTGTTTTATTTCATTTTGCTAGGGTGGGCCAACAAATATAGTTTTGGTTTTCTGGCGATTCATTTGTATTTTTTTGTTGATTTTGACAGTCCATGGCCACTCGCAATTCCCTGGTAGCACTGGATGAACTTGGACGTGGCACATCTACATCTGATGGACAGGCAATAGCGTATGTGCCAGTAACTCTGCATATATCATCTTTGACTTTTTTTTAAGCAAGCTTAGAGTTTATTTTAGCTTCTTTCTAGAGTTTCCACCTTTTCTGTATGCATTTGTGGCTTTAACTAAAATCTTCTCCTTTATGGTATGTTTTTTCAGGGAATCAGTCCTTGAACATTTTGTCCATAATGTGCAGTGTAGAGGAATGTTCTCAACCCACTATCATCGATTAGCAATAGACTATAACCGGGATCCTAAAGTATGTTCTTTTTCTTTTAGATTATATTTATTTCAACCAGAAGCTTCTTATTTCTCAACATAAATGATTGACATATTCGATCTTCAGGTTTTTGAGATCAGAATTATGATAAACAAGTAAATAGGGTCAAAATAAAATTACAGTCAGCTGTGTCTACCGTAAAGTTCAATAGTTTAGTGACATAAATGACAGAATGTTAATTGTGTTCCACTAAAGTCACTGTCACGAAGTTTTGATCAAATTTCTGCTGTAAAGCTAACATGACATGATATAGCCATGGTCCTAACTCTCAAGCCATGTTACAGTCTATAATATTATTGACGCCGTGTCATCAATACTAACACCCTTAATTTTTGTTATTGATTATAGACCACTCACTGTGAGGTATTTCTGCTGCTGACATGGTGTGACCTAGAATCTAACATGGCTTGATCTGTGGTCTTAGTAATGCCAATTTAACTGCAACATAGATTTGGCTGGAAATGCATTACAATGACTTCAGTAAAACTCTTGAGTTCAGTTATCATACTGTTATAGATGTATATAGACTTGAATGATGAACTATACATCATCTTAGAATCAGGGAATTGATTGTAGGAGAGATTACAGGAATTTGCTTTTATTTCTTTCCTATTTTTAGCCTAATCTGCTTGTGTAGATACTTGTAACTATTAATAACACTCATTCTCTAATTCTATTGTGTCATTTCACATTCTGATATAAACTGAATATCAATGGCTGTAGTGAAACAATATGCCATTGCTTTGACCTGTACAAAATTTATGATGTCTTGTTATCCCTGGCCACAGTAAATGTTGGCTTTTCTATCATTATTCATCGTAGTTATTTAAAAAATGCTGGCTTTTCAGGTGTCATTGTGCCATATGGCGTGTCAAGTAGGAAGTAGGGTTGGGCAAGTGGAAGAAGTCACATTCCTTTATAGGCTGACACCTGGTGCATGCCCGAAAAGCTATGGCGTCAATGTAGCAAGACTGGCTGGTAATGTTCTTTTATAATTCGTTGTATGCTGTTTAGAATATTGGCAAAACTATTTTAGCAGCCCGGAAGTTTACTTCTTTGACATGAAAGCAAATGCTGCTTTTTTTTTCAAATGGCATTGATTTTTCAATACATGAGCGGAACTTTTTCCAAGTAAGCATGGTCAATGATTTAAGTTCAAAAATAAAGTCAGACTAATAAGTTGGCAGTTAATGGAGGAGAAAGGTCTGTTGTGGACCATTATCATATTATCTTTAGATGTATATCAATGTAAACCACTTTATAATGTGTTGATTTTTTTTCCTTAATTTTAGCTAATCATTGGTTACTTTTAGTTCAATTTTTACATCTATCATCTAATTGCGATAACTTGCTGTAAATGAGTGTAATTTGTTACGAGATTAAAGTAAGAAGTCACCTGCTTTTTGTGTTGCATATGTGAATTTCAGAACTGTTGAGTTTTGAAGTGTTTTTTTAGTTCTTACGCTAATGAGAATGGATTATAACAGGACTTCCGGACTCCATACTTGTAAAAGCTGCAGCAAAGTCCAGAGATTTCCAGGCAATGTGTGGTAAACACAGAAAATCTGAAGGAAACTTGATGAACCAAACTAACAGTGACAAGATGGTGGCATTCATCAAAAATATGATGGATGTCACAAAAAATTTGAGGAGTTATGAATCTGCAAACATCAGTATCAGCTCACTGACTAAACTACAGCAAACAGCGAGTTTACTTGTGCAGCAGATTTAAGTGATTTTCATCCTTTCTGACATCTACGGGCCTTTTTGCAAGTAACTGACACTCGCCTGTATGTTCTACAGCATTCTCTAGTTTTCCTCTCAAGCACTGCTTTCAAATTGTAATTATTATGTAGCTACCATTGACGACTAGAGCATAACTGCAATTTAACCCTAGATTGATATGGAAAGTTGCACAAAAGGGTTAGGGTTACTTAGAAACTTTTTTGTATATGAACTGCACATTTGTGCAAGGTGTAGTTTTGCCCCCAATGAGGAGAAGTGAGATATTATTGGCTGCACATTTGTGCAAGGTGTAGTTTTGCCCCCAATGAGAAGTGAGATATTATTGGCACTTCATCATATAATGTTGAAATGTCAAAGGGGTGTGGGTTCAACCTACTTTGAGAAAGGTGGTTTGCCACTTTTAATTATTATGTTAGAAGTTTTTGTTCATCTACTGGGACTTTACATACATGGGGAAGTGATTTCATTTTAGTTCGTGTGGTGGTTTATCGTACGAATCGAGTGTCGTACTTTTTAGTTTTTGAGTTATTGGGTGGTGGCTGGTGGGGTTACCTTAATTACTTGTATTAATGTGATGTGGAAAAGTTTTTTGCAACTCGAGGAAAAAAGGAAAAAAGTAATTCTTTTTTTTTCTTGTCAATTTTTGGCCCACAAATTGGTGGAAATATTAACAGGATAAGCATCAATGGGATGCTTGGGTACAAAATCAAATAATTGAGTAGATTGTATTAAACAAACTATATTTCTATATTAAATGTTGCTCATCGCCCTCCAAGTTTGACGTGTCGTTTTCATCCCCTTCATAATGCATATCCTAAACAGAAAAAGGAAATGATTAGCATTTGGATATCTCATGCCCTAAATTGCCTATGCTATTTAGGTTGGACAAAGCAGCTTAAAACTTGGTTTGGAGGTTCGTTTAATTAAATTGAATGAACTAGGCATTTCGAACCGCATTAGTAAAAAATTAAAGATTTGAAACGCAATTGACTTTATTTTTTCTAAGTAGATATAGAATGCTAGGATGAACTAAGAATGAATAATTTGACAAGAGATAAAACGGACCTGGTATTGTCTGCGGATGCTCTTCCGAATGGCTGAAATAGTCTTAACAACTACAAACATAGGGAGAAGGATCCCACTGGCCCTTAAGACAAGTATCTGAAGCCCACACCAAAAACAATAAAGACGTTAGGATTGTGACACAAAATCTAATTTAAAGAAAAAAAAAAAAAAAAGAGATGGGTGGTTGAAGACACCACCAATGTTCTTGCTTACAGTTGGAAGCGTGAAAGGGTAGCCTTCTGTTCCCTCGCCTATTGTACCCATCATATGTTTTATTAGCATTACCACTGTAAACTGCCAAATTCGTTACCATCAGTAAAAAAAAATTACATTGCTGTTGTTAATTGTAATCTTGGTGAAGTATTATTGCTATCACCACTTTTTTTGTAAAACAAAAGAATGTAAACAAATTTAAATGTTCTAAACCAAAACAAAAGAACAAACACTTGCCTGCCTATCAGATAAAAAGTAAATAGCAAATTTTCGTCTATTCAAATTGAAATTTTTATTCAAAGCATATAATAATACATTTCATATTTGTCATTCACCGAAGGAAATTATCCAGAATGAAGTAAAAAAATAAAAAATTAAATAAACAAAACTCACCGCTAAAGCCAATGAACGGCAGTAGGTGGCGCTTCTATCTGCGGCTGATGAACAGTCGGAGTAAGCTGTGTTTACTGTTACTCCAATGGCGTCTTCTCTATCAAAATCATCTTCTGTAGTCGGAATTTCCAAGCTTTCCCTGTCAAAATCATTGATAACAAATTGCGGTCTTAACGTATTTGCTACAAATTTGTAAATTAAAAGCCAATCATTAATTGATAAATGCATTTTGAGTTTCTTCTATCAACCCAATCACTAATCAGAAATAGTACGCTTACAAATCAGCCTATTCTTGTGGAGCATAATTATAGTTTAATTGGAGGAATAATTAAAAATAGGGAAATATTTTAAAACAGTAGGTGGATAATAGCACGTGGAAAATTTTGACGCAATTAATTACCCAATTGGTGAAATTTTCATTGTGATTATGTACCTGATTGTCATTACATCAATTAGGTCAGACTTTTTAGAAGGTGCAGTATATCCTGGTTCATAATTCTGCAAAAGGAATAACAGAGTAAAAAATTATTACCTGCATAAAAAATCGTTGCCCCTGAAAATATTAATAATTAAAATGAAATTGAAAAGGACGAAGATTAAATTCAGAAAACTTGGCTGGCACACGAATAGCTCCAAATTCTTTCAAACCAAGTCAGTTATAGAAAATCGATCTTATTTGAATAACTTGTATTTCCATTTAACAGGTTACATGTCAAAATTACTCCTGATTACCAGTTTTTTGGATAATGGAGGAAAATGGATAATCTCATAACAGAAAGACAGAGCAAAAAACTTTCCAGCTCAAAATTATAAAAAGGAGCAAAAGACAAAATTGAAGATACACCTAACCAAAGTTGATGTTTACAAAGTCTGAAATCGCTTCGACCGTAGAGAAAATTCAAAATTCAAATTTTGAAAACCTACCTGGAGACATATTTCGCAAGTTGTGTTTCCTTTTTCATTACACCATCGTTGTATGCAATCTCTATGTGCAAACTGAAGGAATAAGAAGAAAAAAGAAGAAGAATAAAGCTCTGAGTTATGAAATTGAAAGCGGAAACTGAAAATAATAGAGAATCGATGAAATAGAATACCTGAACAGTTCCCGAACAAGAACACGGAGATTCTAAGGATTTGCAGCTTTCAAATTCAGCTTCATGGCAAATTCTACAGTGAGATACTGCACGCAATTCATCTACATAAACAATTACGTCTCCCATTTCTGTTTCCTTCCCTTTTTGATTTGAAGATTCTCTCCTTTCTCTCTTTCCCTCTGCTTTTTATTATTCTCAATATTAGTTTTTTTTCCTTCTGTCTCGTTTTTTAAGGAAATATATTTGGGTCGGAATTCCAGATTTACCCTTCTCCTTCTATAAATGAACTCCACAGGATATAGCTTAATAGTAGTAAGAAAGGTAAATTAATTAACATGCGCCTTAAGGTTGTAATTTAGATAACTACCAGTTAGGTTAAGCCCACTTTTCTCCAAATCTTTCAGTATTCGCTTTCCATAATTGTCAATTGTTAACAAAACAAAAAAGGTTACCACTTAATGTAAGTTCTAAAATATGTAATAACCCGTAAACAAATTAGAATTTTATCCAGTTGTGAAAATAATTGTGTTTTTTAGAAAGGAAAATTGAACATGTTGTAATATAAAAACGAAACAATTAATTTTCTTTAGATTTAAATCATGAAAATAAAAAAATTATACGAATAATTTGGTTACAACTTATATAAATAAAATTACTTGCGAATAATATTTATAAATGTCAAATACATACTATTTTTGTACATATATTAATTCAGTTGAATTTGTAATCACAAAAATTAAAATGAAATTTTACATAATTATGAATATGCACCGAACTAATTTTTTTATATAATCACCGAATTAATTTATTTCGAGCCAATTCAAAATTTCAACAGAGGATGGGGACTGTGCTGAATTACAGAGTACTTGTTTACATATAAAAAGGGCAATGATGGAATATAATAATTCCTAAAAAAGGTGCTAAATTCTGCACAAAGAAATAAAATATACTATGAAAGTGGATAGCATTGTGCTGTGCCTCAGTCTACAATAATAAATATAAGCTCATTTTAGACAAATCGAATTTTAACGGCTAGTAACCTGATTTTTGAAATTGAGGACCCCTCCACCGTCCACGTATTTTATTGGTGAAAATTGAAACGTGCTCACCTAATA
>CATIWQ010127657.1:0-20388 GCA_949673415.1 Euphorbia schlechtendalii | reverse complement strand
CCCGTATAAGTTTTTTAGCTATATCAAAAATAGTTTTTTCATTTCAACTAGGGGTGAGCATAATTCAGTAGATAACCCTAAAATCTATTTGTGATCAGGACTTTATTGATTTCTCATATGTCCATCTTCTCCACAGATCACATCCATCTTCTTCTCCACAAATCCTTCTTCTCCACATCCATCGCGGCCAGTGTCTTGTCCCGCCGGTGTCTCTCTCGTCGCTTTTCTTGTTACCATTGGCACAGTCACACAGCTCATTATCTCAATCTGATTTTGACTAGTTAATTCATCTATTACAATGATATGGAATAAGAACTTTAAGAATCTTGATCTTATTCCCTTTATAATTTTCTAATCTTTCTGCATATATAGTGATTTTATGGTCCAGAGGTAATAAAATAATAATACTAAGGGAATTTAGAATGTGTTCTCGCTTGGATTCTATCTCTCTGCTTTAATATACTTTTTTACTCTTTTGCTTATGGTTTTGGACAAACAGAATTCAAGTAATATTAGAGTTGTTCTTCAGATAGAAACCATCATTGTCATACTCCTTGTATATTAATAATACACAAATCAACTACTCCAACTATTCATAAAAAAATAAAAGCTTCTAGCTGAAAAATTGACATCTACTTAGCAAAACCAACACTTGCAAATTAAGGTTTTTAGCTTAGAATAGACTCCAAAAACACGTGTATCTATCTGCAAGTGTTAAAACAATAGTCCCATTTCGTTTTTTTAATACAATCCTATTTTTTTTATCAAAGTTATATTATTAGTCTTTAATTTATTTTCCTATCATTTTTACAATAGATGGCTGAAGATGCTGAAAATCAAAGTAACAATCCCGAACAAAGTCAAACATCGAGCGGCAAGCGAGATGCAATTGTCATTGTGGAAGATGGGCACACTGAATATAAGTCAGCTTCAAAACGATCTAGGAAAACATCAGTTGTGTGGAATGACTTTGGAGAAATCACTTCAAATGATAAGAGAAAAGTTACTTCAAAAAGTAAGGAGAAAGATGGGGTCACAATGGTTGAATGTCATCACTATAAAGGCAAGTTTACTAGTGGCCCAACCTATGGAACAACTCATTTGAAGTGGCATTTAAAGGTATGTAAGGAGAAAGGTAACCAAGACCTTAGACAAATGTTTCTCGAAAAAGATGGTAATAATGCTATTAAGAATTATAAGTATGATGCCAATGAGGTCCGTAGATGCATTTTGCTTTATGCGATTAAACTAAATCATTCATTTTCTGTTGTTGAGCATAAAGCATTTAGATGCATGGTTACTAAATTGAATCCTCAGTTTGTACCATTTGGTAGGCTCACACTTAAAAATGAGTTGCTTACTTTTTATGTTAGTGAGAGGGACAAACTGAAGCTAAGCATTACAAATGCAATTGGACGTGTATGTTTGATGACTGATAATTGGAAGAGTGAGCATGCTATAGTTGAATATATTTGTGTTACAGCTCATTATGTTGATGAGAGTTGGAAATTGCAGAAAAGAATTTTGCGTTTTAAGAAATTTGATCCCCCATCTGGTGGAATTCGTGTTGCCAATGAATTGCTTCTGTGTATGTCTCAATGGAATATTGAATAAAAGATTTTCTCAATCACAACTGATAATGCAAGTTACAATGATGTGATGATTTGTAATGTGAAGTTGAATCTAAATCGTAAGAAGTGTCTTCTTAAGGATGGTAAATTTTTACAAGTTAGATGTTGTGCTCACATTTTGAATTTGATTGTGCAAGCTGGTTTAGTTGTCATTGGAGATTCTTTAGATAATATTCGTGCAATGGTTAAGTGTGTTCGTAAGTCGACTAAGCGATCCAAGAGTTTTTTTGAGGTGGCACGAAAGAATTTTGATTTGGAAACTAAAAGGAGGTTTAGATTAGATATGCCTGTGAGATGGAATTCAACGTATTTCATGCTTAATCGTGTTCTTTATTATAAGAATGTTTTTCTCTATTTTGTGGATAGAGATCAAACTTTGTCTTCTTACGTAATTAAAGATGATGAATGGGAGAATGTAAGTGTCATCCTTAAGTTGTTGAAACCATTTTATGAAGTGACTTGTATGTTTTCTGCAATCAAAACTCCTACTGCCAATTTGTACTTTAAATGTGTATGGAAGATTCAAAAAACATTGTTAGATGTGGTTAAGGGTGAAACTAGTATATTGAGTGATGTTGTGGAATCTATGCAATTGAAATTTGACAAGTATTAGTCTAAATATAATGAAATTTTCAGTTGTGCATGCATTTTAGATCCTTGATATAAAAAGATTTACTTATAGTATGCTTTTGATAAGCTTTATGATGATGAAGAAAGTGACATCCATGTGACTAGAATTATTAGCTCTTTACATAGGCTATTTGACGAGTACAAGGATTCAAATGAATGTGGTTCTAGAAATTCTACAAAAGAGTGTGGTATAAATATTGTCAGTTGTAATGATGACTTTGAGTTTTCAAAATATTTATTAGAGAAGAAAGGAGCCAATAAAGAATCAGAGTTGGATGGTTATTTATCTGAGCAACTTATAGATTCCAATGAACCCTTTGATGTATTGGAATTTTGGAACAAAAGTTCTGTGAGATACCCAAATCTTTCAAGAATGGTTGCTGATCTTTTATGTATTCCGGCAAGCTCTGTTGCTTCTGAGTCTGCTTTTAGTATTGGTGGAAAAGTTATAATTGCAACTCAAAGTTCTTTGGACTCCAAGACGGTCCAAGCAATTGTTTGTCTGAATGATTGGTTAAAGGATGAAGGTAAGTTGTTTATTTAACATTAATATAAACTCTTTATACTTACAATTAATAATTGTATCAAAATATTATTCTAAAAAAATGTATTATATTAGTATGTTATGATTTTTATATCTTATATTTACTTATTTTTTTGTAGTTGAAGATATGAGAATGGATGAACATGAATGCAATGACAGTTCCAGTTCAAGTGATGAAGATATTGATGAAACATCTAGTTTAGATGACTTTTTTTTAGATTTTTAATATTAGTCTGAGAATTGAATGTCTTTGAAATACTTTTGGTTATTTGGAATGTTCTATTTTGGATTTGAATTATTTTTATTTAATCGACTTGTATTACTTTTTTTATTATTTGATTTTATCAATTTGAAGAATTATAGGGCTGAATTATCGGGCTTTTGACAAGATATTTCAACTTTGGCCCGGCCTTGCCCTGCCCTTCATTTTTATCAAAAGGGCTGGGCAGGGCTTGGACTGAGTTATTTATATAAAAGCACACCTAAGCTCGGCCCTAGCCCTGATAAGTCCGCCCAATTAACAAATCTAGTCACACTTACACCATCTGGAGATAGTTTTTCAAGTACTGGAGAATAACAATTTGTTGGCTAAATTGTCAAAGTGTGCATTTAGGGTGAAAAAGGTAGCTTATTTAGGTCATGTATTATCAGTTAAAGGAGTGGCAACTGACCCTAAAAAGATTAGTGATATGTTGAATTGGCCATTCCCAAAATCAATTAAAGGATTTCATGGTTTTTTAGGTTTAATAGGCTATTACAGATGTTTCATTCGAGGTTATGGAGTGATTTGTAGACCCTTGACAGAAATTCTTAAGCAAGATTAATTTAATTGGTCCATGGAAGCAAAGGAGGCATTTTTACAACTTAAGAGGCTCATGACTGAAGCCCTAGTTTTGGCCCTACCTAATTTCACTAAACCATTTGTGGTTGAGTGTGATGCAAGCAGGGGTGGCATTAGAGCGGTGCTAATGCAAGACTAGTGACCAATTTTCTTTTTATACAAACCATTATACCTTCAAAACCAGGGCCTGTCCGCTTACGAGAGGGAACTGTTGGCCTTAATTCAGGTTGTTACGGCTTGGAGGCAGTACTTGGAGTTAGCCCCTTTCATCATACACACTAACCATTAAAATCTCAAGTTTTTACTTGAGCAGCGATTACATACAATCTTACATCAATGAGGCATTATTAAGCTGTTGGGTTTGCAGTATTCAATTAAGTATAAGAAAGGAATTAAGAATCGGGTTGCGAATGCACTTTCTAGAAAAGAGGAGGAGGAGTTTCGGGTAATGGCTATTTGAGCTCTAGTACCTGGATGAAGGAGGTTCAAGATTCATACATTGGTAATCCAAGAATTAATGTTTCAACAAGGGGTTGTGGGTAAACACAACTTTAAGAAGGGAATTATGTATTACAAGAGTAGAATTTACATTAGAACCAATTTGCTATTGTAGGAGATGCAATCTTTTCACGATGCGCCTTGGGGGGAACACTCTAGAGTTAGGCGAACCTTGGTCAAACTGAAGTCTCATTTTTATTGGCCTAAAGTGATAGAAATGGTAACTTAGTGGGTAGCTAAATGTGATGTGTGTTTGTGATATAAAGCTGAGCACTGTGCAGTTCCACGTCTTTTACAACCTTTACCAATTCCATTGTGAGTTTGGTAGGACATATCCTTGGATTTTTGGGAGAAATTGCCTAAGTCAAGGAATTTTGATGCTGTCTTGGTAGTAGTGGATAGATTCACAAAATACGGTCATTTTCACTAGTATTTTTTGGAAGTAGTTAATGGCTCAGCTAGGAACAAAATTGGTTTTTAGCAGTGCTTACCATCCGCGTCAAACTGAGTGATTGAATCCGTATTTGGAATCTTTTTTGCATGGCATGCGTTTTTTTGACTCCGAAGAAGTGGGCTGCTTGGCTTTCATTAGCAGAATTTTGGTACAACTGCACCTTTCATGTTTCTATTAAGATGTCTCCTTTTGAGGCTTTATATGGCTATAAACCATAGATGCCTGGCATATTTCTGGTGTATCTGCAGTGGCAGCAGTAGAAGATATGATGGTTTTGCGAGATGAGATGCATATTATTTTAAAGGAAACATTGATCAAGGTGCAAAATCGTATGA
Source organism: Euphorbia schlechtendalii (assembly GCA_949673415.1). Lineage (NCBI taxonomy): Eukaryota > Viridiplantae > Streptophyta > Magnoliopsida > Malpighiales > Euphorbiaceae > Euphorbia > Euphorbia schlechtendalii. The sequence continues at coordinate 15,455 of CATIWQ010127657.1, read as the reverse complement.
AACAATTTGCAGATTAACACAAAACTGATAGAGAATTTAGTGTTGGGGATTGGGTATTTTGAAGATGCAGCTTTATAGGCAGCAATCTATGGCTTTTCACTCTACTCACAAACTTACTACTCGTTATTATAGGCCATTCCAAGTTCTATCAAGGATTGGAAATGTCACTTATCAGTTGTAGCTATCGCCTACTTCAAAGGTTCATCCTGTTTTCCTTGTTTCGCTGCTTAAGAAGAGACCTAATTCATCCCACTCTACCTTGTCTACCATTTCCCCATTGTAGGATGGGTTACTTCCACTCTAGCCAGGTAAAGTGGTTAATGAGAGGCCTGTTGAGATAAAAGGAATGCTCGTACATCAATTGTTGATTCAATGGCTTGGATTGTTAGTTATGGATGCTACTTGGGAAGATATCACTGTTTTCAGTAAGCAATTTCTAGATTTCTTTAATTCTTGGGGTCAAGAATGTGCTAAAGGGGGCGGCATTATTAAGTATTAGGGAAGGAACAACAAGAAGAATTCAACAGAGCTTCATCAATCAAGCTCCAACTAACTACAAGTGGCTGAAACTGTATTCAACTAATTAAAAAATTAGTTACAATTTTAGTATTCAGTAAATGCCGAATTGGCAACTTGTACATCAGCATATATATGCTTGCATTGTAATTGATTACTCATCTAATAAGAAATTCAACATCATTCTCTCTCTATTCTAATCTTCTCTATCTTCTCTCCTGATTCCCTCTTCTCTTCTTCTCTTATTCTCTCTAATTTTCCTTGCTTGTCTTTAGTTACAATCTCTGGTCACCAGAAATCAAAGTCTGGCTGCATAAGCCTTATTGAAGGTCAAGAGCAAGATTTGTGTGAAATAGTTGAGCAAGATTTCACAAATATTTGAGGGAATGTCAAGAGTAAGATTTCACAAATATTTGAGAGAATGTCAAGAGTAAGATTTCACAAATATTAGAGAGAAGAAGAGAAGAAGGAATCAGGAGAGAAGATAGAGAAGATTAGAATATAGAGAGAATGATGTTGAATTTCTTATTAGAGGAGTGATAAGTGTATAATTACACTTATTATCATATAAATTTTATACAATAAACACTATGGTTTAAGTCATTTTTATACTTCATATAAAAGATTTCATGTGGTATGTAGTTGTTTTTTATACAAATGCAGAGGTAAATCTTGGGAGTAAAATGATCAAAAGTGGAATTCTATGAAAAAAGAGTGAAAAAGGTGTAAAACGATGCGTGGAACCAAAGGATTTGGCAAAGGATCGAAGATGTCAAAGATTAGTTGAAATTGTGAAGAGGATTCATGTGAAAAAGGCATGTCACGATTGTGACACACATATCGCTATCGCGACTTGTTAACTTTCACAACAGAAAGATGCCAATCAAGTGTTCACAGTCGTGACATATATTAGGGGTCATGACCTTGACAGTTTTTGGTCAACTATTATCTTCTTTCAATCGCTGGATAAAATCGATCAACCGCCTTCAACTGTCAAATGAATAGACACCAATTGGAAGTCAACCAATCATGAATAGGTGCTTATCCATTAAGGATAAGGTTAAAGCCTTTCATTCAATCACAAAGAAGTGATGCAATCTTTTTCCAATGGATACGACTCTTCATACTCTATAAATAGGGCTCCAAACTTCATCATTTTCGTGGTGACAATTAGTGTGTGTGAGGAAAGTGTAGAGTTATATGGTGTGAATATAGTTCTAGAGAGAAAATCGTATAGTTTTCGCTTCGTTCTAAGTTAGTGAGAAAATGTATAAGTGATTCGAACGTTATTTCGATCACTAGATTTCTCTACATATTCAAGCGTTTGTTGTATGAGTGTAATTGCAAATCACTTTATCAATAAAAGTTTTCGTTCTTCAGTATTTGTTTGTTCGATATTCACAAAGAATAGCATCCTAGCGGAGGTTCTGTACGAGTCAAGACCGAATTCAAAGTAGACGCAGGAATTGCTGGAATTGACGACTCCCGTTAAAGAGTGGATACGGTTTGATCAACTATAGCTTTCACTTGCATACCTTACAACTTTGCATTGCTTTCTACCTATACTTTCTATTTCGAAGTTTATGATATGTCTATGTGTCATAATGTGTATTTCGTGTTGAGTCTTTTATATTAATCAATTTATATGCTTTTGAGTTAACTTTGAGAGTAGTTTCGTGGTTAACAAGATTGTGTATAATCACTGGATCTGTGATTATACCGCTGTTTAGTGAGCCAACATTTTTGGAATGGTAACTTGCTAAATGTGGCTATGTGAGAGCGACCCGTACTAAGCATAGTAATAGATTTAGAAAAGTCATTTCATGTGTTGCTCTGCGATGAATAATTGAATATTTGAGTGTCTAGAACCGAATTTGTTAAAGTAGTCTAGTGTATGTAATATCTTTGATAATTTTGCATGTTTTCTTTCTTATACTTGTTCGTAATGTTAATCTATACTAATTCCTTTTACTCTAATCTATCTAATCAATTATCCTTTTAACTACCAATCTAACCCACCAAAATAAAATAAAACTATTTTATTTTTCCTTGTTTCGTTCCTCTTGTTGATCTTTAGAGCTGATTCCTTCCTTGTGAGATCGATATCTTTTAAAACTACATCGCAACAGTATACTTGTAGTTATCATATTTTTCTATTTGATAAGTGGTATCGAAAACACCTATAATTTAAAGCCAAAATCTTGCAAACAAGTTATTAAACTTATCAGTAGAAAAGCAACGAACACTAAGCGGGGTCTAAAAACGTATAAACTGCTCAACTTTGCTGGCACAGTTTATCTTCAATCGCGTGTTGAGTTCTCAACTCAGCTTGGATTGGTTTTTCAAGCAAAAGTGATAAAATCACAAAGAATGATGAATGAGATATGAACGTGATAAAGGTGAGAGTAAAAGTTAGAACTTCAACACTTGGTTTTATCCTTGTGACCCTAGCCTACCTCCAGTCCCCGGATACCATCTCTGAGCTTTAATCCACTAGTGGTCAATCCTTACTTAGGCGGAGCAACCTTTACAACGGGTAGACTCTATTACAGAAAGTACCTTTCTTTTTAACTACCTCTCAACTCAGTTTAGGTACCCTTCCTAAACTGACAATTAGATTTATAAAGAAATTGGGAATTGAATTCAACTTATAAAATGTTGAATCCTTTACAAGGTTAAATCTATGAGTGATATTCTCTCTATTACAAATAGATTAAAAGCGATGAGTGTTTGCTGGTTGCTTGATTTGGAATTTCTTGAAGGTGGGAATATTTGAATAGAGTTTCGGCTCTTAAAGAAATTCATGGTGATTCACCAAGTTTGAACGTCTACTCCAGTCTTCTATTTATAGTTGAAACTCTTGGAATTAGTCGTTGCAAACTTCTCATCTTGTTAGTTCTTCAATTTCTCTTCTCTTCAAATCTTTCGACTCTTCCCATTGGAGATAGATTCCAAGACGTTTAAAGATAGAGATTTTGAACGTTGAGACTTGAAAAAATTTCGTTGCCAAAAGCTCATTTGTCTTCAAGAAATCCGTTCTGATAGAGAGGTGCACGAGATAAAACATGGCATTCTGTCATTAGTTGACTTTCTAACGTTTGCAGAAGTACGCGAAGACAATATGAAATAGCGCATGACACAGGATTCCTTTTTTCTTAGACTTTAGTGAGAAATCTCCAACATTCCGTGCTGACACCTTTTTAATGTGAAAACCATATGAATATCTTTTTAATTTAAGTGCTTTTTAACTTGAAAAGCATCAAAGGTATATTCTGTTTCTCACAAAAGATGTTAGTAGCACATGTTCGCCACTTTTTTCTTGTCATTTATTTCTCTAAATGTCAATAACTTAGCCTTTTATTTAATTAAGGCTAACTTAGCACAGCTGAGTTGATATCTATTTAAACTATATAGTACTCAGCACAACTCAACTTTTCTTACTGTAAGTCGTAACTTAATTAATTACTCAGTAGACTGAGTTTTTTTTCTTAAACAAACTCAAGTACATTAATTAAGAGTATACTTAGTACTAAATTAATTTCACTATCCTAGTCAGCTTGTTATTTCCAAAATGTTTAAGTACAATGTAGTACTTTTAACTTGGGTTCAACAATGTATATTATACAGTCTTTTTTCTCATTTATGTTCACAACAATACTGAATTTCTCATAAAAATCATGGCATGAAGCCCTTAAACCTGGTATGAAAGCTCTTACACATGGTATAATAGTGACATAATGTATTTATATAACATATTCCCCCTTTATATTTAAAATAGACTCACTTTCCAATATAAAAATCATGACATGAAAGACTTATACATTGTATAAGAGTGGTATCACATGTTTGATGAAATGCTTGACTAGAAAAAAATTCCTTATACCTTGTATAAGAGTGGTGTAAGTGTTTCAGGTCAATATTTCAACAAACATGTAGTGGGTGTACACAAACAAATATAGAGTAAGAGCGATTACAATCTATAACAACAAAAAATTTAATGAAATTAATTATGGCAGACATATTTCATCTGCAAAATTGTGGCATGAAGACCTTTTACTTTGTATAAGAGTGGTATAAGGCCTTTGGTTCAAGTCAAGTATACTTGTTGTTAACATAGTCAAATATTGAGAAGCGAGTGCGTACCACGCAAAACCCCCAGGTGAACCATATTAACAGGGAAAGAAACTACAATAAGGCTAGGAATGTTCCTGCCGATCCAAGTGGATCCCATCCGCCCCAAATGTGAAAGTCCCGGTAATCATCTAGGTGGATCATATCCACCCTGAATTTGGAAGAGACCAAGTCTTCCCTTATTTATTAAGAGAGAAGTGTCCAGGCAGTCACCAAGCTGAGTCGGCTTGTCCTCCAGGATCGACCCCGATGCCTCGGGAGCAAAGAGTTCAATTAAGATTTCGAGTCTACAAAGAGACCTCCATAATTGGAACTCTCAATTTAGATAAACTTTATCCTATCAACAAGATAAAGATCCATTCAAACTAGAACTCTGGTTGATTCACACTTTGGATCAGACTAGGGGATGTTCAGAGAGTATAAAAAGACCCTTTGGGTCGTACATATTCTAAAAACACAAAAAAACTCCCTACCTCCTCTCTTAAATCCGATCTAACTTAAGCATCGGAGAGGCTACATCGGTCACACTGCTAGTCCCCCATAGCGATGATTGTTGTTTTGGAGGATCCTTCAGACCACATCAAGGAGGAGTATTGGAGTCAACTTCAATCAAAGAGTTAGCACGTGGAACCACATTCCAGGCTAATTTAACATTAGCGCGGTGAGCGTGGAATGATTTACTTGCTCAGGCTAGAATCTTAGTTCACAAGAACATTCAAACAATCGAAGAATTTCAGTTCCTAGTCAAATCTCAAATGGCTCGCAATAGAACAAGTAACAATCTCCCTAGCATGGGAATAACTGTCACAAGGATGCCACCACCTACAACTGGCGACCACCCCCATAATGATGAACTTGTAAGAGGAGATAACCCTCTCCCTCAATTGTACCAAAAATACAAGATCACCTCAGAAGAGATGGAGGCATTTCGAAAATCAGTTGTCATGACATAAATCTCTTCTAGCTTCATGTATGGTGACCTGAGCAAAGCTGGTTTAATCGTATCTAGACGAAATACAATACTGCCTCGCAACTTGATTGATGACTTCGACAGTACGTCCTAAGGGCATATACTGCCCACCTCTACAGCATCACCCAGCCAACCTTCACACTCGTCATCCCTTGCACAAATCCCTAGATCGCTTCCACAACATTCTAAGCAGCCTCGGATAGCATAACAACAAAACCCATGGGACTAAGCTCGATCAGACAGTCAACTCAATTATCATTACTCCAAGGGCTAGTATCTACAATGAAAGATAGTCAGATTCCACCAGGAGACATAGGGACAACGCTGGCTACCATCTAAGGGTTAGGAACAGGCATGCAGCTTGAATCGATCCCAAAAACAAGAAATTTAAAGCGAGCTATCGAGTCGAAAAAATGAAGAGGAAGATGACCCAGAGTTTAAGAAGAAAGCCAAGAAGGTTTTGCAAAGTTGGCTGTACCATATCAGGAGGCAATGTTGAGAACCAATTTTTCACCATTCAAGAAAAACATCCTTGATCAAACCTTGCCCAGACTCATCCTCGAGGCAGATCTACTCAAAGTGAATATCTAGATTGAGAAGAAGACCGCCCTAGGTTGAATGCATCTTTGAGCTAGATACTAGTGGCTATCAAAAAGACCCCAGCGAAGAAAAACATCCGCTTCCCTAAAATCCCTGAAGGAGTCTCCTTGGGGCAAGACTTGAACAAATATTACGAATACCACAGGGCTAAGGGTCATCACATAGATAATTGCAGATTACTGGCCGACATAGTACATGAGATGATTAAAGCTGGGAAATTTAGCCAGTTCGTAAAAGGAATCACCAAGAAGCATGAAAGAAAGAGGGAAGTAAAGATGAGAGAGAAGATGATACGAATAAGACATCTGGCGGCACAAAAGGAATTATCATGATAATTGTGGGTAGACCAGAATTTGAATAGCCCAAAAAGAAAGCTAGAAGTTTATCTAGCAAAAAGAATAACATCGAAGACGAGGCGGAAATCCTGAAGCCATTCAAGAAAAACTCATTAGTAGAAAAACAACATGCTGATCCCATCGTCATCGAAGCAACAATGGAGAACTTCACAGTGAGAAGAATCCTTCTGTACATGGGTAGCTCGGTAAATATCGTCACCAAAAGCATTGTTGAAAAGTTAGGAGTGCATCACTCCCGGATTTAGGCCGGATGCTTTCCACTCATTGGGATAAATGGCCAACCCATACAATCTTTAAGCGAGGTTGTATTGGAAGTGGAAATGGGAAGCCTCAAGTACAAATTCCGTGGGAAAGTAGAGTTCACCATCGTGGACATTTCAGTGGGATTTAACGTCATATTGGGCAGACCTTTTCCAACTAAAACCCAGATGCTCATCTCCCCGATGGACTTAGTATTTCTCATACCAACCATAAAATGGACCGTGGTATTGATAGGCAACCCCCAAGTAGTCCATGAGGTGTACCTAAACTTATAGCATAGAGAATCACTCCTAGTGGAAGAGGAGTATGAGATGGACCGGTCGGAGAAAATTGAGGTGGCTGAGGAACTAGAAGAGCTCAAAGTTGGTCCAAAGCGCTTGCTCAAAATTGGGAAGAACCTCTACAATGGTACAAAGGTAGAAATAATATTCACCCTCGCTAACCAACAACATGTCTTCTCGTGGTCATCAGAAGATCTCATGGGCATCAAACTTGAGGTTATGCAACACAAACTAAATTTAAACCCAAGTGTTGAGCCGGTTATCCAAAAGAAAAGGAAGCATGCACTCGAAAGATAGCGGGTCATCGAAGAAGAGGTAAGAAAACTCTTAAAGGTTGGACATAATAAAGAGGTCTAGTATCCAAGTTGGTTATCCAAAGCTGTGTTGGTAAAAAAAACTAAGTGGAGCCTACAGGATGTGTGTAGACTTCATTGATGTGAACAAAGCTACTTCGAAAGATGCTTAACCACTCCCAAGTACGGATCAATTGGAGGACGCAATGGCAGACTATGCTGTCTATTCGTTGTTAGACGCCAAATGCGAGTATAACCAAATACCCATGCACCTCGCCGATGAGGAAAAGACATCCTTCATAACTCACAAAGGCACCTATTGCTATACAGTTATGCCTTTTGGTTTGAAGAATGCGATTGCAACTTATTAATGGTTGATCAATGAGATGTTCCAAGGTGAGATAAGAAAATTAGTGGAAGTATATGTGGATGATATGATAATTAAAAGCAAGAATGAGGTGGTGCATGTAGAAGATATATCGCCTAAAGCTCAATCACGAGAAGTGCACCTTTGGTGTGAAAGGTGGTAAATTTTTAGAGTTCATGATCTCTCAACGAGGAATGTAGGCAAACCTAGAAAAAATCAAGGCAATCCTAAAAATGGAACCACTTCGAACCCTAAATGAGGTTCAACGACTAAATGGTAGAATCAACGCTTTGGGAAGATTTATATCTTTCTTGGCCAAAAGATGCATGCCTTTCTACAAGGCCATGAAAAAAGACAAGGACTTCAAATGGGATCAATCTTGTTAAGAGGCATTCGAAGAATTGAAGAAATTCCTGGGAAAGCCACCACTTCTTAGCACACCCTAGCCAGATAACACAATTTACATGTATCTAGCTGCCACTGACAAGGCGGTAGGAACAGTACTAGTTTGAGTGGAAGGGCAAGACCAATTCCCAATATACTACGCTAGCAAAGTGCTGAGGAATGTAGAACTTAGATACCCTCAGATTGAAAAACTCACCCTGGCCTTAATTTCTACATCCACTTAGTTAAGACCATACTTTCAAACCCACACAATTATAGTAAGGACCAACTTCTCGTTGAAAAAAGTCCTCCAACGACCTGAGGCATTAGGAAGATTGGCTGAGTGAGCTATCCTATTTGGTGAGCATGACATAAGATTTGAAAGTAGAAGTGTTATGAAAGCACAAGTTCTGGCGAACTTTGTAGTAGAATTCGCAAGGCTCGAGCCCGCCAAAGAAATCAAAACTGAAGAATGGGAAATTCTCGTGGATGGAGCATCCTCTCGCGAAGGGTCTGGAGTTGGAAAAATCAGATTTTTGTACACCTTTAAGCTAGCCTTCCTCGTAACCAACAATGCGGCAGAATACGATGCAGTTATCAAAGGGCCGGAACTAGCCTGACAGATAGCACCAGATCGATTGCTGCTCAAAAGTGACTCAAGGCTGGTCATAAACTAGATCAATCGAAACTTCGAGATAAAAGGCATAGAAATGGCGAAGTATCTCTCAAAGGTAAGAAATCTTATTGAGATGCTAGAGTCAAAAGGAACCGCCTGGAAGATTAAGCACATCTCCAGGAAAGAAAATGAGAGGGTAGATGAATTAGCCAAGGCAGTTTCTAGCAAAGAAGAGTGGAAAAACCTCACATGCCCATACAAGGTAATTACCCACCCAAAAAACAAAATGGATGCAAGCTTACTAATACAGCAACAAGATCTCAGATGGATGAAATCCATCTACGAATACCTCACCATGAATCGACTGCCAGATGATAAGATCGAAGCTACCAAAACTGTGAGGAAAGCCATGCGGTTCTCCTTGCTGAATGATGAGCTTTACCGAGAATAATACTCCAACTATTGGAAAAAATGAATAATGGATCAGGAAGGAGCCAAAATCCTACAAGGACTCCATGAAGGAGATTACGGCTCCCACCAGGCGACCGTAACATTGGTTAGAAGAGCAAGTCTCACGGGTTTCTATTGGGAATCTATAAACTTGGATGCGGAGACCTACATCAAATCCTGCCACCAATGTCAAATTCACGCACAAAAATCTCACATCCCTCATGCAATTCAGCGCCACCTTCTAACCACTTGGACATTCGCAACATGGGGGATTGACATTGCAGGACCCCTTCCTGAAGCCAGCGGCCAAAAAAAATGGATCCTAGTAGCCATTGACCATTTCACGAAGTGGGTCGAGGTGGTCGCTCTCAGTAGTATCACACCCGAACGGATGCTAGATTTTGACAAAAAGAACATCATAATGCGATTTGAAGAGCCACATCGAATCATCTCTGACAATGGTACACAATTCACATCTAGCAAATTCTAAGACTTCAACAAGGAATTGAAGATCGAAACCCATTTCAGTTCAGTCACTCACCCCCAGACTAATGGCCAGACGGAAATCATGAATAAAACACTTGGTCAGGGAATAAAGAAAAGGGTGATGGAAAGGAGTCTGGCCGAATGAGTTAATTAATATACTATGGGCATACCGAATGACCCCATGCACATCTACCGGGGAAACACCTTTTTCAATGGTTTATGGGGTCAAGGTGGTTCTACCCATTGAAATCAGTCCCCCATCCAACTGAGTGGCCTATTACACGGAGAAAGAGAACTACTTTAATATGAGATATCATATGGATGATCTGCAAGAGAAGAGGTGAGAGAGCGTGCATTCTGATTGCTGCCTACAAAGCTAGAATCACTAAATATCATGATAAAAAAGTTAGAGAAATCTGCCTTCAAGAAGGTGACATGATCCTCAAGGACGCAACCACCTCACAAGCGTGGGAAGGTGAAGGCAAGCTTGGGGTGAATTGGGAAGGCCCTTATAAAATTTCACAAGTTATCGGACCAGTAACCTACAAATTACAGATCATGGAAGGAAAGGAGGTCCCAAGAACTTGGAATATAGCAAAGCTTAGGCTATATTACATGGCTTACAACTTTGAGAGGGATTCAGGTGGCCTTACTCTTTTCCTTTTAAGGACTTTTTCCCAATGGGTTTTTACCTAAAAGTTTTTAACGAGGTGGCACACCCTTAGAAGAGATAGATAATCGGATACGTAGAATTTCTATATGTACTTTTCAATTTATTCAATAAAAGTGATTAATTTCAAAATGTGCACATTTAAGTACTAATCATACTTTGAGATTGCACAAATAGTAAAAGAAAAAGCTCTTAAAACATCAAGGCAGCTCAAAAGCATAAGACCTAAATATCATTAAATGGTATAAATAAGACCATTGAGGCGGCTCAAAAGCATAAGACCTTAAATATCATTAAATGGTAAACATAAGACCATTAAGGCGGCTCAAAAGCATAAGACCTACATATCATTAAATGGTATACGTAAGATCATTGAGGCGGCTCAAAAGCATAAGACTTAAAATATCATTAAATGGTATACATAAGACCATTGAGGCAGCTCAAAAGCATAAGACCTAAATATCATTAAATGGTATACATAAGACCATTGGGGCGGCTCAAAATCATAAGATCTAAAATATCATTAAATGATAAACATAAGATCGTTGAGGTGGCTCAAAAGCATAAGACCTAAACAATGGTAGACATAAGGCCATTAAGATGGCTCAATAGCATACAATTAGTAAATGACAACAAAGGAGCCATTCAGGCGGTAAGAAAATACTAAGAAAAAACAAAGGCATTCAAGAACACTCGAGGCAAAAAATTTCAAATATCATTAAAAGGAAAAACAAGGCCAAAATATTCTTACAAAACAAAGAGTACATAATACAATAAAAGTTAACACTAATCTACGCTGGGAGGATTAGCTGAGGAAGTACCATCACCTCCACCCACCTGGGGCTCATCTTCCACCGACTCGTCCAAGACCGTCTCCTCCTCATCCAGCTCATTTGGATACTTTATTACCACCATGAGATCTTCCAAGGGATCAGGGTGACAAGCCCAACAAGTTGCAAAAATAAACAGGCCATACTCGTGGCCGTCCATCGCCATATTAAGCATAGCTTCGTTGTAGTCAGTGATAACTTTAGGAACCTCTACCTCATATTTCGAGTGCTCTACAAGTTATCCAGGGCTAAATCCAGCTCCTTGGCCTTCTTTTGGGCCTCCTCCACCCTCTTGTTTGCCTCCTCAAGCTATCAGCCCATCTCGCCCTTAGTCACCTCAAGCTCCGTGACTCTTTTATTGGCATTCTCCAGCTCGCAAGCGGTGAGTTCATGAGTCCGCTCTAGTCGCACTACATCCGGACTCTTCCGGTTCATCTCAGCCACTCGAGAAGCCATCTAAATAAACAAGCCCGTTATTAATAAACATAAAAAAACAAAGGTAAAGCTAAAACAGGAAGGAAGAAGAAAGAACATCAATGGATATCATAAACAAGGCTTTTGATGACTGAAACAAAGTCTCAGCCGCTGAATCCTCCTTCTCTGCTAGGAGAGGTAGAATGGTCCTCAAAACATTCTGGATTGAGGCAATATAGATGGAGGGATTGACCCCACCAATAAAGGATGGTAAATTCACCTGAAGAGACTCTAAGCTGACCTGCCTGGACGAGTTGGCAGGTATAACAAAGTTGATACCCTAAAAGAAGGAACAAAGAGTTAGTGCCAAGGAAATGAATCGAAAAAAAAATTAAAATCCTTAACTGCTAGGGGATGGCCTCCTTTGCCTCAAAAGGATGAGGCGGCTCCACGCACATCTTAGGATCATCTCTAATAATCGAAGCCTTGCGCTTCCTCTTCCTTTTGTTGGGATCTCCACACCGCATGCAAGGCACTACATTGGTGGAACCTTTAATAAGCTCAGGATCAACTCACTCGTTAGAAAGCTTATGGCCCTTTGACCCCCTGGCAGTGTTCACCACTTTTCTACTGATAAGTTTAATCAATAACTGTTCCAAAATCTCGTGAACTATTGGATAATAACTACACCAAAAACTTGTTCACAAATAAATGTAGGTGTTGTCAATACCCCTTATCACATAGAAAAATTATGATAACTGTAAGTATACAATTGCGATGTAGTTTTAAAAGATATCGAACCCACAAGGAAGGAACTAGGTCTAAAGATATGTAAGGGAAAAAAACAAAGTAAAATAAAATAAAAATAGATTAGAGATTTTTATGGATAGGAAGATTAGAATGAAAAGTTGAGTAAATATAGATGTGATAGATTAGAGACTCTAAATAAATAGATTTTCAGTACGAACTAGTATAGCAAAGAAAACAAGCAAGATCAACGAAGATGTTACGACACACTAGATTAATCTAAAAAACCGGTTCAACACACTCAGATGTTCAATAATTCACCGCAAAGTAACACATGAAATAACTTTTCTAAGTCTAGCGTAAACGAGATGAGACTGTTATATAAACCTGGACAACATCAATACTATGCTTAGTACGGGTCACTCTCACATAGCCACATTTAGCAAGTTACCATTCCAAAAATGTTGGCTCACTAAACAGTGTTATATCACTGATCCAGTGATTATACACGATATTGTTAGCCTCGAAACTACTCTAAAAATTAACGCCAACGCATATAACTTGATTAGCATAAAAGACTTAGCATGAAATACACATTATGACACATAGACATATCATAAACTTTGAAATAAAAAGTATAAGTAGAAAGCAAAGCAAAGTTGTAAGGTGTGCAAGTGAAAGCTAAAGTTGATCAAACCGTATCCATTCTTTAATGGGAGTCGTCAATTCCCGCAATTCCTGTGTCTGCTTTGAATTCGATCTCGGCCAGTATAGAACCTCCGCTAGGATGCTATTCTTTGCGAATATCAAACAAATGAATATTGAAGAATGAAAACTTTTATTGATAAGTGATTTGCAAGTACACTTATACAACAATCGCTCGAGAATATATAGAAATCTAGTAAGGTATGCAAGTGAAAGCTAAAGTTGATTAAATTGTATCCACTCTTTAACGGGAGTCATCAATTCGCAATTCCTGCGTCTGCATTGAATTCGATCTCGGCCCATATAGAACCTTTGCTAGGATGCTATTCTTTGCGAATATCGAACAAACGAATATTGAAGAACGAAAAATTTTATTGATAAGTGATTTGCAAGTACTCTTGTACAACAATTGCTCAAGAATATATAGAAATCTAGTGATCAAAACATGGATTCGATTCACTTAAACATTTTCTCGCTAACACTTATGAACATAGTGAATTCTCTATCTAAAGACACACTATATTTCACTCATGTACTCTAATATTTTCCCTTTATCTCACTGCATTGTGATGCATGAAATTTGTGAAGTTTGGAGCCTTATTTATAGAGTTCGAAGGGTTGTGTCTATCCAAACAAAGAGTCGCGTCCATTGGTAAATGATTGCATCACTTCATTGTGATTGGTTGAGAAGCTTCAATTTAATCCACAATGGATAGGCACCTTTTCATGATTGGTTAACTTTAGATAGGTGTCTATTCGTTGGTAGTTGATGGCGGTTGATGGCTGTTGATCTTACTTATCTAGTGGTTGATAGTTAAGAAGATAAAACTAGAAAACCATCCAAGTCACGACCGCGATATACAAGTCATGACCGTGAATCTTTGATTGGTAGAATTCTGTTCTGAAGAAGAACAGGTCACGACCGTGAATTACATTTTTCTTCAGAATTCTCCTTGTGACTTCACAGATCTTTGACAGCTTCAATCCTAAGGCAAATCTTTAAGTTCCACGCATCCTTTTGCAACTTTTTCACTCTTTTTTCATAGAATTCCAGTTTTGATCATTTTCCTCCCAAGATTTACCTAGTATCTGCATTTGCATAAAAAACAACTACATACCACGTGAAAAGTATAAAAATGACTTAAATTATAGTGTTTAGTGCATAAAATTAATATGATAATAAGTGTAATTATACACTTATCATACCCCCACACTTAGCTTTTATCTTGTCCTCAAGGTAAATTCAACAGAAGTGTATAAATTGGTAAACAAGTTCGTACCTCATTTGGCGAAAGAATGTTGCAGTGAGTACCACATTCCACGTTGCAAAAGATTTAGAGTAGAAGTTCGAAATTTCCCACAAATTAGTAATGTGTGATTTATATAGTTTAGTTGCATACCTTTGTTCTTAATGGAGAGTCAATTGAATCACATCTTCATATAAGCTTTATATGCATACTCAAATATTACCTTCTCTTAAGCATAGTATAAAGTATAAAGGACGTAGAAAGCACTCTTTGATTAATTTCTCCCAAGGCATTTTTAGGTAACCTAAGATGCTAAAACATTCTCAGTGGTTGCATTTTATGCTCCAAACCACTCTCCCCTTTTTTCAGTGGTTGCATTTTATGCTCCATACCACACTCTCATTTTTTTCTTTTAAGCATATGTTTTTGCAGTACTTTGTACTTCGCACCCATTTTTCATGCTATGCTTTCTTTCACTCAATGAATGGTTGCAGTTACTGCTCCGTTCCATTCCTCACCTTTTGCATAACTCATTGGTTATCCTCTCTTTCTTTTGATTTTTCTTTAATACCCTCATCCCTTATTGATCAATTTCAAAGTATTATGGCTATAGTTTCCTAATACTTTAAAAATACTTAATACTTATAGGACTTATTTGAGATTTTCATATAAAAGTCATAGTAAGAATACTATTAGATAGTACTCCACTTAAACTTATCGGAAGCATTAAACTAAAACTATATAACTTATACTAATTCATGTTGCTTCGAAATATATATCGAAACTTACTTGGAATGTTGCTTTCGAATGTTACTCACCACTCATACTTGCCAAATGCTAAATGTTGTGAACTAACATCAAACTTGTAATACCTAACACTCACAATAACCTTGGACAAATATTAGTAAAGTATAAGAAATGATAATGTATAATTAACAAAAATATCAACAAAGATTTTTAAATTCTTAGATTTTTTTATTTTATTCAATTTTTTTGGATTTTATGGGATTTTTACAAATGTCCCCCCACACTAAAGAACACAATGTCCTCATTATGGAAGACTTTATTCAATTGAAAATCTAAAAACAAACAACTAGTCTAAAAATATGAAAAAAGAAAAGTAAAGAAAAG
>CATIWQ010127640.1:0-12248 GCA_949673415.1 Euphorbia schlechtendalii | reverse complement strand
ATTTAGATTCTCTAATCTTTCATATCTATATTAACTCATTCTTCATTCTAACCCTCCTATCCAAAATATCAATATATTTTATTTTCTTTATTTTGTCTTCCTTGTTTATCTTTAGAGCTAGTCCTTCCCTATGAGATCAATATCTTTTAAAACTACATTGCAACTGTATACTTGCACTTATCATTATTTTTCTATTTGATAAGAGATACGAACAACACCTATACTTTACACGAACAAGTTTTTGGCAACAATAATATGTAGCCGAACTCTTTGCGAAAAAGTTATTAAACTTATCAGTAGAAAAGTGGTAAACAGTTGCATTTTATGCTCCATACCACTCTCCCCTTTTTTCAGTGGTTGCATTTTATGCTCCATACCACTCTCTCATTTCTTTCTTTTAAGCATATGTTTTTTGAAGTACTTTGTACTTTGCACCCATTTTTCATGCTATGCTACTTTTCTTTTTTTTTCATTCATTGAAGGTTGCAATTTCTACTCCGTACCATTCCTCACCTTTTGCATAACTCATTGGTTATCCTCTCTTTCTTTTGATTTTTCTCTCAATACCCTCATCCTTTATTGATTAATATCAAAATATTATGGCTATAGTTTCCCAACACTGTAAACACACTCAATACTCATAGGACTTATTCGAGAATAGTATATAAAACTAATTTTAAGAACACTACTAGATATTATTGCACTTAAACTTATCGGTAGCATTAAAATAACACTATACAACTTATACTAATTCAAGTTACATTGAAATTATATCAAAACTTACTTGTAATGTTACTTTCAAATGTTACTCACCACTCATCCTTGCCAAATACAAAATGTTGTTCCAAAAGCACTCAAATTCAACATGCTCAAACTCGAAACAAAAATTTTGTCCGAAGTTTGCACTAATCATCAAACTTGTAATACCTAACACTCAAAATAACCTTTGACAAATGTTAGTATAGTATAAGTATGGATTATGTATAAATAACATAACAATAAAAAAAATTTCAAATTCTTCGATTTTTTTTCATTTTATTTAATTTTTTTAGATTTTCGGGATGTTTTACAAATGTCCCCCTATACTAAAGAACACAATATCCTCATTGTGGAATACTTTATTGAAACTTAAAATCTAATCTTAAACACATAACTGAAAAGAAAATAAAATAAAAGAAAAAGAAGTTGAACCCGTTTTATTATCTGAACTTGAATCTGGAGGACTCTATGAGATTTCCAAATTCTGCATTTTGAAGTATGTATTCAACTTGCGATTCAATGAAATGTTGGATTTCATTAGTTGACGAACATCTTGCTATATGGAGGCAATGTCTAGGCATGCTTGGTCGACATCCTTCATGAACTTTCCTTGCCAAGTATCATGTGTACTTCCGGAGGCTTGTCTTGAACCACTACTTCCGAATTGAACTTCTTCAACATCTTCATCTTGTTGGTTTTCTCAAGAAGTAGATCCATCTATCGGTCTAAGCTTCCTTACTCTTACTCAATATGGTAGAAATGTAAATTTTCCTTCATCTTCTTTGACAAATCCTGCTCTCTTCATATATATTCCTCCCATAAAGTTAAATTTCTCTCTTGGATTATATTGATATGGTAGTTGATTCTTCGAACCCAAAATAATCTCGCAAATCGTATTCGCACCTCCAACTCTAGCCTTTTTATGTGTAGTCAGACTAGTGATGGACTCCAACATATACATCGAAAACTTAGGCCGTAATTGTGAAACCGCGCATTCCAATATTACCAAGTCTTTCATCGACACTTTAGTAGTTTCGTGTCGAAAGAAAAGACTTTGAGAAATAAACTTGTGAAGGTAGAGAAGGCTATTACTCCGAATGTTTTTGTTGGATGAGTTTTTGACGTCGTATCGATCCAATCCCGTTAACTTAGTCCAAATATCCGTTAAATCATAATCTTCATCATTTTCAATCTCCTCATATGTTCCTCCAAAACTGAACCATTTGATTAAATTCATTAAAGTGAACTTATATTCTTCTCCTCTATTCTTGAATTTCCTCTTCAAAAAGTTACCATCTTCCGCAACAGTAACCAATAATTTGAGGACCCATTCCTCGATATAAGGAAAATGTAAGTTCAGAAACATCTCCAATCCAAAAAGCGAAAAATACTCCTCTACTTTCACTTCAATCCCAGCATCAATAGCAAAAGTAGGATCGTAGAAAAGCGTACCCGTGAAAATCGAAGTTCTTGATTCTCAAGTATGTTTCAACTTCTTCTTCACTATAGATTGGAAAGGGGCATCCATACTTATTTTGTTGGTTGACTAACTTGTTCTTCCCTTTGGTTGCTGCAGACTTCTTAGGAGACATTGAATTCAAGAAAGAAAGAATTGTGTTTGATTTGAAAAATAAAGAAAACTTGCTTTTGCAATGGATTGAGTTTGTGTAAAAGATTTATTGTGAAAACAAACTAGGAAAAGTGGTTATTTATAAAGAAAATAGGGTATTACTTTTCCAACAGATATATATCAAATATAACCGTTAAAATATAGCTGTTACAGCAATAATTGCTGTACAAATCGCACGGGTCGCAATCGCAAAGGTTAGTCGTGATCGTGACTCTCTCTTATACAGAAACAGAGAGTTTAGACCAAACTAATCACGAGCACGATACAGGTAGCGGTCGTGATATGCTAAAATCAAAATTTTTATTCTTTTCTTTTATTTGAAAAACTACACTAATGCATAAAAATGCACTACTATATTATACTAAATATATTTTAGGAAAATATAAGAGATTTAAGTATTGATGGAGTTTTTCAACCCCTCGACTTCATATTTTTCTTGTCTTTTTTTTCTTCATTTCCTTATCCTACCAAATCTTTCTATTTCTGATTCAAAAGACACCAAACTTTCTCCCTAACTACGCGTACTTTTCATGCACACACTAGAAAGAAAACTCAATGAATAAGCAAGAAAAATATGTTAATAAAAATATATAAATATGTAAAACTAAAAGAAAAAATAAAAATAAATCTAATTGAAATATAATATAAATATAATTTCCCGTTCTGCATAAATTTGATCTCTAGAACGCACTTGCCTTACCTAGCAACGGTGCCAAAAACTTGATCGCAAGGTTTTGACTCTATTTATTTTCAGGGTTATATTCGAAGATGAATCCAAAAACCTTGTTCCCCACCTTTCTACCGATAAGATAAAAGTTCAAAATAAGAACAAATGTTGTCAATACCGCTTATCAAAATAGAAAAAATGGTAACCACTACAAGTATGCGATGTAGTTTTAAAAGATATCGATCCCGCAGGGAAGGAACAAGTTCTAAAGACCAACAACAGTTAAGGGGTAAACGAAAATAGAGAATTTAGATTGGAGGGGTTTGGATGATAGACAGATGAATGGATAGATGTATGAATAGATTAGAGAAGATGTAAAATATAGAGATATTCCTACGAACAAGTTTCATAGAGAAAAACATGCAAAATCATCAAGAATATTTCATACACTAGATAACTTCAACAAATAAGTTCTAGCCGCCCTAATATTCAATAATTCACTGCAGAGCAACACATGAGATGACTTTTCTAAGTCTAGGGTAAACGAATAATGACACTTATAAGAACCTGGATAACAATATTACTATGCTTAGTACGAGTCGCTCTCACATAGCCATATTTAGCAAGTTACCACTCCAAAAATGTTGGCTCACTAAATAGAGTTATAATCACAGATCTAGTGATTATACACAATCTTGTTAACCTCGAAATCACTCTTAAAGTTAACTAGAAAGCATATAACTTGATTAATATAAATGATGAAAAACAAATTACTCGTTATGACACATAAACATATCATAAACTTCGAAATAGAAAGTGTAAGCAGAAAACTAAGTAAAGTTGTAATGTGTGCAAGTGAAAGCTAAAGTTGATTAAACCGTATCTACTCTTTAATGGGAGTCATCAATTCCCACAATTCCTACGTCTACTTTGAATTCGGTCTCGACTCATACAGAACCTCTGCTAGGATGATATTCTCTGTGAATCTCGAATAAAAGAATGTTGAAGAATGAAAACTTTTATTGTTAAGTGCTTTGCAATTACACTCATGCAAAAAACGCTCGAATTTGTGTAGAAATATAGTGATCGAAATAGGAATCGAATCAGTTATACATTTTTCTCGCTAAGACTTTGAACGTAGAGAAATCTAGATATTTTCACTCTCTATCTATACACGCACTCTTTTATTCAATGCCTTCTATTCATGACATAACCATGCACCATGAAATTGGTGGGTCTTGAACCCTATTTATAGAGTGTGAAGGGTTGCATCTATCCAAACAAAGAGTCATGTCCATTGGCGAAGAGTTGCATCACTTCATTTTGCTTGGATGCAAAGATTCATCCTCATCCACAATGGAAAGGCACCTTTTCATGATTGGTTGACTTCCAAAAGGTGTCTTTTTGGTTGGTAGTTGATGGCGGTTAATTGTTCTTATCCAGTAGTTGAAAGAAGAGAAGAGTTTATTAAAAAACCGTCAAGGTCGTGACCACGAATGTATGTCACGATCGTGAATACTTGGTTGGTAACTTTCTGTTGTGAATGTTAACAAGTTGCGATCGCGATAAATGTGTCACGATCGTGACATGCCTTTTTCACATGATTCCTCTTTGTGATTTTTACCGATCTTTGACATCTTTGATCCTTTTCCATTTCCTTAAGTTCCACGCATCTTTTTGCACCTTTTTCACTCTTTTTCTATAGAATTCCACATTTGTTCATTTTAATTACAAGATTTAACTAGTTTCTGCATTTGCATAAAAACCAACTACATACTAAGTGAAATCTTTTATATGAAGTATAATATGACTTAAACCATAGTGTTTAATGATTGAAAATATCATGATTATAAGTGTAATTATACACTTATCACCAACTAGTGAGTCAAGTAGAACTAAATCTGACTAGCAAGTCACCTTGACTATTAAAGTCACAAACCCGACTAACAAGGCCACTTTTGGACCAATGAGCCAAACTAGACCCACCAATGAGTTGACTTGAACCAAGTTTGACTAGCAAGTCACCTTGTATATTAAAGACGCAGACTTGATGAATAAAGTCACCTTTTGACCAATGAGTCAACCTAAAATGACTGGGTAATCGAGATAGAAAAAAATTGACTAGTTAATCATCCTTACTATTAAAGTCATAAACCAAATTAATAAAGTCACCTTTTGACCAATGAGTCATCCTAGACCGACGAACAAGTTGATAAAATCAAAATTAACCAATAAACAAATTAAGAATTTTTAAAATGACATAATTCCTAAGTTACTTTTATTGAGAAAAGTACTCGACTTTAGCTAATATCCAATTAGTTTTCAGACCAAAACTCCGTCAAGTATTCCATGAATATTTTACATAAATAAAAAATTAATTTTAATTGTACATATGTTCATTGATTCATGCATGCATTAATTCATTGTTTGATTCATTTATTCTCTTCAATTGTGGGAATCCATGGGTAAAAGATCTATGACCTTTTCTGACACTTGATCGCTTACATTTTATGTTGGAAACAAACTTACACACAATTGAGATGGATTTTAGGTACAACAAGAGTCAAATATCCTCTAATATTAGAGTTAAAATCCATGTTGGGTGAAGAAGCCCTCAATCAGACTATATGCAACTACAGGAACACACAAGACTTCTAGAATGCAATGCAAGGCATGATTGCATCTAGTTAAAATAAGACAAAGGAGCAAGAAGATGAAGGGGGTAGAGATGAGGGTTAAAATTGCAAAAATTTAGACCATTGTCCCATGGGTGGAGAAGATGATTGTCCATATCTAGCATCGTACATTAACATCAACAAGTTCATACTTAATGAATCTTGGTAGCTTCCCGCCAACTTTATGATGCTCTATATAACTCCTTATAGAGGTGTTGGATCTCTTCAAGCCCATATTGAAGGATTTCTTTATGAAATGACTAACACGACAGTCCTTAAGGCTCATATTATCAATTTTTTCTAGACTACTCTCCGAGGTCTAGTGACTGACCAGTACATGAGCATGTCTCCTGATGTAAAATCTAATTCGATGAAACTAGGCTCAACATTCATTAAGAATTATGCCTTCAATCTTAAAGTCAATACTACTCTACAAGATCTTAAAAGGGTGAGATAATGTCCGAATGAGGCTTTCTAGGCTTATTATATGAGGTGGATGGCAAACAGAAATCTAGTAAGTGGATATAGAGAAGAAGAAGGCATCATTGTGAAACTCATCGAAGGGTCCAACTAGAGATATCGGTATGAGATGTAAATGAAAAGGTTTTGAAACATTTAATGATGTTGTACACTATGCTAAAAAGCTCGAAAAATATGATGAGGAGGATAGGTCAAAGAAGGAGGAATTCTTAGCCTACAAAAAGCCCCGAAACTATGAAAGGAGCATATTTTCTTGACAAAAACACTCAGGCTACTCTAAGCCAGCTCAGCATACTACCATCAAAACTGTTGTTGTAACTCAAGTCTAGGCATAATAGTCCATCACATTATGTGTTCAATCCTTGTTCTACATACTCACTAAGCTACGAAAGGCCAACATCTTGCATATTGTTAAGTTGTTCATTCCACTAGTTGTTACAGATAGGGATAACTTTGGTGCTTGCCATTTTGCCAAAGGGCATAGAACTATTGAAGGCACTAGATTGTTAAAAGATCCACAACAAGTCTTTGCTGATTGCGAGATTGAAGAGCCACAAAGGAAACCCAACACCAAAATTAATCCTTTGCGAAACATTCAAGTAAAGGTCTATGCTACCAATATCTATATTGGAGGGGATACTCCAGTTCAAGATGTCTCAGAATTTTCACCATAATCAAAGGTGGGGAGAAAATTTTCTCTTTGGTAACGTGAACAATACCTATCAAATAGATCAGTATGTCCAATAGATGCGACAGGAGGGGAGAGATCTTTACCTTATTCCTAACAACCTGGTATATTGGGCTGATACTGATCCTAATGCTCATAAAGAAAAATTAAAACAATTCATGGATCACCAAGGAATTATGGTGTTCGGTTTTGCTTCCCAACTCCCTCAATTCTTTAGAGGGCCTACTCTCTAATTGTTTAACAACTTGCTATGAAAACAATCTAGAACGTTACTTATGTATCAAGGGATTTTACGCACGACTTCGTGGTAGAATATCCGAGAATTCCAGTAATTTATTGATGGGAAGAGTCACAGATCGTCAAACGTAATCGTTGATGGTATGAGAACCGATCAATTCGAATTTGGAAAAATTTCCAACTAAGCCCAAGGAGAGCCGAATGACATTAATCAATAGCAAGGACAATTCTATGACCTAGAAAGGGCTTCAAATGATCCAAACTATTGGAAAAGATATTTTATCATGGATGACTTGAAAGAACAACCACATAACTTTTTCCACGAGTTTAGAGAAAGTCTTTATAGGTGAGAACATGCTATTGTTGAAGCACAAGCTGATATAGAGAGGATGACTGTTAAGTTCAACCATGTCGATAAAGGAATTGAAGGACCCCCAAAACCATCTTCTCCAAAACAAAATTTGAGGAAGAATAAGACCTTGAGAAGGATATACACTAGCATGTTGATGAAGAATTTAATGCCTTTAGACCTAATCTTGCTCGGCATCAACAACCGTAAGAGTGGAATTTTTAGAACTTACGTTTAAATCGGCAAATTAATCTAATTGAGAATCTTGAGGAAGAACCATTTGGATATTCAGACAAGGACGATTCTATGAATGACATCACAGCATCAAATGAAGAAACTAATGAATAAAGCTAAATAAACATAATTACATGCGCAGTCTCTAATAGGGAAAAATCTAGCTGATGTGTCAACTAAGGAAGCATGTGAGCTATCTATTTATCCATTCCCATCATAAGCATGTAAGAGGATTTCAACACTATTGGAATCTGTTTCTCCACCATTTGGGGCTAAACAAGAGTTATTGGAGTAGTCCGAGACGAAGAGGAAAGACTGTTGTTCGAACCCTGGTTCCTCTTACGAGGATGACTCTATGTTAATCAAATGAAGCACTATAAACAAAAACAATAATGAAATGGATCTTCAAGAAATTAAGAAAAGTGGAAACATACCCTTGAGGAAGGAGGAGAAAATCCATCTAGAGGAAAAGAGATCAAAATATGCATAAATTCCTTATATGAGCCATCAATAAAAGCTACATGAACACCCACTCCGTTCCACAAGGTGTTTTGATCCCTCTCAACCAGATGTGGATTAAATAGCCCAAATAGGAGTAGTCCTAGCACCGGTCTAGCATTGATTATGATAACCTATCGAAAGTCCCTCCATGCACATAGGACAATCCAATAGGAATCTCCGATCATCATACGCCATGCTCAGAAATCATACGGTTCGCCATGGACCACTAATGAGTACATGTGAGGAATAAAGAGTCTTCCCCTTAATAATTGGAGGGATAAGAACCCGGTACTCATAAGCCTAGACATATGAAAACAAGCATAAGTACATGTACATCCGATGACTAATAACAAACATTGATAAGCTAGAATACAAATATTGAAGAGATATCTATAGAAGGAAATGTTTAACCTTATTACTTACTTATACATTTTGTTTTAGGGGCATCATACCTTAAAAATTAGAAAAAAATGAATGAAAAAGGTAACACATAAAAATTTTCCCCATTTATGGCTATTTTTCCATCGAACCCAATAAGGCTTTACGAACATGGTATTATGGTCATTTGATTCTTATATCATGTTCACTAGGGCTCTATCAAGATCAAGCATAGCTATAATAGAATTGATTTTTCCATTTCTTTTCCCCCTGGAATCCAAATTTCACACTAAATTAAGTCAATCCAAGCATAAAAATAGATACCTAAATGTTTTTAAACATGATGGAAGCATCAATCCATTAAAAATAATCAAACTTTCATGCATATTTCAGTGTTTCGATTTAATTTGCCCAAAATTATAAAAAAACTCAAAATTGCATTGTTTCGAATTTAAAGAGGAATTATGATATACTAACCTCTTGGTGTGTAGCATGCGACAGGTAATGGTTGTTGGGAGTAGGCTCCGTCCCCCATCAAAGCTCCAAATGCCTCTTGTTAGACTCAAAGAAATATGCTTTGTGAACTAGGAGATGCCTCATATTTAAGCCATCAATCGCCTCCAAATGTGGCTTGAATATAGTCCTAGCATTTTGGGCTCCATATATGTGAAATGTCATGGCAACCGTTTTGGGATTTGGTTGAGAATTGAGGGAGTTTTGTTAGAATAGGCTCTCTGAAGTAAAAGGGACAATTTGTACTTATGAAAAGGTAAGTTTAAAATTTATTACTTATGCATATATTTGTCATATTCCCTCTTATTCTGAAAACTCAAAATTCCCATCAATTTTCCCCGCATATTTTTTTTGGAAACACCGAGGGTCAAACTTTCTAACTTCCAAATCTTCATAATTTCCAATTCAAAGTTCCATTCAAAAAATTTCCCAATCAAGGTTCCTAATCCTTCTAAAAAGTTCAAAATTTTCAATCTCGCCAAAATTCAAAATTTCTGAATTTTCCAAAAAATATTGAAATTCAATTTCTATGCAAAGCCTTCCCAAAACAAAATCGAGGTTGCCATCTCAAAAAATTTATAATTCTTTTTGAAAAATAAGTCAATCTCATTCACCTTTGCCCAACAAATTCCACCCTCTTTCCAAGAAAATGTTTCGCATCTCTCCAAAGACTCATCACAAAATTCTGCACATTTTCTATTGTGAACAACTAATTAGTGGCATGAAACATAATGAAAACATCATCAGTTCCATTATGAATAGCTAGTTAGTGGCATAAAACATTAAAAAATCCTCATCTATTCCATTGTGAACTACTAGTTAATGGCCTACAACACAAGAAAAAGCTCATCTTTTCTATTATAAACATTTAGTTAGTGGTATAAAACACAAGGAAAACCTCATCAATTTCATTGTAAATAGCTAGTTAATGGCATTATACACAAGGAAAATCCCATCATTTTCTATTGTGAACCGCTTTTTAGTGGGATAAAACAAAAGAAAAATTCCACATTTTCTATTGTAATCCACTAGTTAGTAGCATAAATCACTAGGAAAATTGCACATTTTCTATTATGAACTACTAATTAGTGGTATAGATCACAAAAAAAATTTCATTTTGAACTTCTAGTTAGTGGTATAAAACACAAGGAAAATCCCAACATTTTCTATTGTGAACCGCTGGTTGGTGGCATTAAACACAAGAAAAATCACATCTTTTCTATTGTGAACCGCTAATTAGTGATGTAAAACACAAGAAAAATTCCATAATTTTTGTTGTTAACCACTAGTTAGTGGCATAAAACAGAAGGAAAATCCCACATTTTTGTTGTGAACAGCTAAAGAAAATTCTATATTATCTGCCAATTAGTGGTATAAAACACAAGGAAAATCCAAATATTTTCTATTGTTAACTACTAATTAGTTTCATAAAACTCAGAAAAATCCCATCTTTCGATTTTGAATAGCTAGTTACTAGTATAAAACACAAGGAAAATCCCATATTTTCTCTTGTGAACCACTAGTTAGTGGAATAAAATAGAAGGAAAATCCCATTTTCTATTATAAACAATAGTTAGTAGCACGAATCACAAAGTAAATCCAAAAATCCTTGTCTAAAAAGTTTCGATGATTACATGCATTTTTTATTTTATAAATGAGTAGGTACATCCACATGTCAAAGATGTCGAGCAAAGGATGCTAAAGTTCTCCACTCTATAACCCCAAAAGAACGTGATTCCGTAAACAACATAGAGGAAGAATTAAAGGAATAGCTTTTTGAGGAAATAATATTTGTTTTGGAAGATATGCTCTTCAAACACTTGAACCTGCTTGGATTATATCTAAACAGCTAGAATCGGGGCGACGAGCAATGACACAAAATTCCGCGATGGAAAAATATGGGTACGTATATTTCCCCACAAACTCGTTACTTTAAGACCTATAGAAACACTGATGGGGTTGGGAAAAGGATCTCCGGAATATTGGGTAGCTGTGGTTAAACTGAGTAGAATACTTTATGAAATGGGAGGCGTAGCAGAAAATATAGCAAGAAGGTCTATTTCAATAGCAGCATCCAAAATGCCTATACGAAGTCAATTCGTTATTGTAAAATAGTAATATAGAACCAAAGGAAAAAGACCTTTTCTATACTAAAAAAAATGGAAGTTTCTTTTTTTGTTTTGGATAAACAATATATTTTTTTTGCCTTTGGATTTAAATAACACTAAAAAAAATGATATGATCTAATCTCAGACCCATTTGAATGTAGCAGATAATAGAGGAGCCTGAGAATTGATGTGTATTCGCATCATAGGGACTAGTAATTGATGATATGCTCATATTGGTGACATTATTGTTGCTGTGATCAAGGAAGCAACACCCAATTCACCTCTAGAAAGATCAGAAGTAATCAAAGCTGTAATTGTACGTACTTCTAAAGAACTTAAACGTAATAACGGTATAGTAATATGATATGATGACAATGCTGCAGTTGTCATTGTTTCTTTAGTACCTTCAGTGGTTCCTATACTTGTCATGTTCCTTGGATTATTTATAAGTGGTATTCAAGCTCTTATTTTTGCAACTTTAGCTGCGGCTTATTTAGGCGAATCCATTGAGGGGCATCATTAACAAATTTTGTTTTGAAATACGTCTTTTTAGCTTAGTCTAAAGCAATCTATGTCTTGTTCAAGATAATCTACTTATACTTAGTGAACATAAATAAACACATAAATAGAAAAAAAGTTTATAACGACTTAAAGGAATAGTAAAAAAAAAGGAAAGAGATCTAAAATAGTTTTTTCCTAAACGAAACAATATTTTTCCTAGAATTCGTTTGAATCATTTATACCTTCTTCCAATCACTTGTTTTTGCTCGATTATTTTGTTCACTCAATTCCAATCCAATTTTAGGAGTCATAATCTGAATAAGATTGATTTCCAACGTGTTGGGTTTTTCTAGAAAGATAGAGTGATTTTTCTATTTCAATCGGTGTTATTCAATTCAATGATTGACTAATAATAAAATATTAATAAAAAAAGAATCAAATAAATTACAAGAAAACAAAGACTTTTATTTCTAGGCAATGATTCACACTAATGAATTTGTCCATTTAGATTGATTGTATCCAAGTGGG
>CATIWQ010127585.1:0-24229 GCA_949673415.1 Euphorbia schlechtendalii | reverse complement strand
TCCAGGGGACGGCCCACCAAGACACAGAGATTCGGGTCCGGGATAAGTTGCTTATTTCTTATTGGATCACATTAAATTACATCTACAGAAAACCGTTTTCTTTTAATTATGCATATTCGCACTTAGGTCATTTATGAGTTTATATGCATGATTTACGTATTGCGAAGTAATAAATCATTCAAAAAGCGGAAAAATAAACCATCCACAAAACCGTAAGTAAATGCGGAAAGTAAATGTGGAAAATAGAATTACAAGGCTTCAAAATTCGGGGGATGCAACCACCCGCTAACCTATTAATTACATTTCCCGAAAAAAAGAAATTGCGATACCCGAAGGAAAATTAAAATCCTAAACATACATCTAATCCTAATCTACCTGCATCCAAAAAGGTTAGCACAGGGGATAACACGTATGTTTGATTTTAGATTTAGTGAGGCCTGCATGGCCTTAAGAAAAATCAATCGCGATATTGTTTGTTTAAATAAAACTTTTCATTTTATTAGCACATTGGTTGCTCATTTTAATTAATGAAATTGCTCGCATGGTAAGAAGTGTGGTCTGTTATCCGGGAATATGTTTTATTCCCTTTGTGGGGGTGTTCTAACATACATCTTCTTCTGATAAAGAAAAAGAAGAAGAATTATAACAGTTAAAATAAAATAAAAGATGAAAATCCTAGGTTCACAGGAGAGTTCAGAAGAAGAAATTAAACACTGAAAGCACGGAATTGCAGTTCTAGGAACTCAGAGGCTTACCATTACTTAATGAATCCACGTTGAAGAATCCGATCGGTCATTTAGAAATCCTCCTCGTCCTTTGAGTTTAGATAAAAAAGGTTGTAGTAAAAAAAGTCCAAAAAATTGTTCGTTTCAATTCTCGGGAGAAAAGGCCGTTCTAAAGCAATGTTATTTTTTTCTGATAATTTCCGAGGTCCGTTTATCGAAAATGATCCTACTATTTATAGGAAAATCCCGAAAGAACCAAAAAAGGAAAGTTTTTCCTGCAAGGGGCCTCGCCGGAGAAAAGGCCTGACGAGGCCTCGCAAAACTCTTCGCGAGGCCTTGCGCGCAAGGCTATCTCACCTCGCGCGAGGCTGCCTTGCGTGCACGCCGAAAGGGTTCCTCAGGACCCTCGCGTAGAGGCCCCGCGATGGTATCGTAGGACCCTCGCGGGCAGGCCCCGCGAGGGTCGCTCAAGACCCTAGCGGGGAGGCCCCGCGAGGGTTCCTAAGAACCCTCGCGGGCAGTCCCCGGGAGGGTATCTTAGGACCATCGCGGGGAAGTCTCGCGAGGTTCCCTCGCGTGCGCACGAGGCTGCCTCGCGTGTGCGCGAGGCTGCCCGCTATCGAGATTACGTCTCCTTCATTTTTTATTAATATTTTATATTTTTATTTTATATTTTATTTTATTTATTATTTTTGGTATTTTTTTAGTTAATTAATTTCTAAATTAAATTAAATAATTTTCTTAGAGACGAGGAGGATTCCAATTCGGATACGTCAGGATACTCGAAACTATGTGATTCAAGGATAAAGTCCCATAAAAACCATCATCATCGAACGTGTGAGCTGGTACAAAATCCCGTGCTCACAGCCTCTCAACCAATCACATTGAAGAGATGCAATCATTCACCAATGGATGTGACTGTTCGTTTGGATAGACACAACCCTTCAAACTCTATAAATAGGGCTCCAAATCCTCAATAATTTCATGTGTGCAACACCAAGTGCATGTGTGGTGTGGAATATTAGAGAGGAAAGCATAGAGTGCAAATATAGTGTGTGTATAGTTAGATTCGCTACGTTCTTAAGTGTTAGCAAGAAAATATTTAAGTGATTCGATTCCTTGTTTCGATCACTAGATTTCTCTACATGTTCGAGCGATTTTTACGTAAGTGTACTTGCAAATCACTTATCAATAAAAGTTTTCATTCTTCAATATTCATTTGTTCGAGATTCACAAAGAATAGCATCCTAGCGGAGGTTCTGTACGAGCCGAGACCGAATCCAAAGCAGACGCAGGAATTGTGGGAATTGACGACTCCCATTAAAGAGTGGATAAGGTTTGATCAACTTTAGCTTTCGCTTGCATACCTTACAACTTTGCTTTGCTTTCTACTTATACTTTTTATTTCGAAGTTTATGATATGTCTATGTGTCAAAATGTGTATTTCATGCTAAGTCTTTTATGTTAATCAAGTTATATGCATTGACATTAATTTTAAGAGTAGTTTCGGGGTTAACAATATCGTGTATAATCACTGGATATATGATATAACGCTGTTTAGTGAGCCAACATTTTTGGAATGGTAACTTGCTAAATGTGGCTATGTGAGAGCGACCCGTACTAAGCTTAGTATTGATGTTGTCCTAGTTTTCATAATTGTCTTATTTTGTTTACGCTAGACTTAGAAAAGTTATTTCATGTGTTGCACTGTGGCGAATCATTGAACATTTGAGTATCTAGAACCGAATCTGTTCGATAATCTAGAGGGTTAGAATAACTTTGTTAAACTTGCATGTATTCTCTGCTATACTTGTTCGTAGTCAAAATCTATTTATTTAGAGTTTCTAATCTATCACATCTATATTTACTTAACTTTTCATTCTAATCTTCCTACCCATAAAAATCTTTAATCTATTTTTATTTTATTTACTTTTATGCTTCCCTAGTTATCTTAAGACCAGGTTCCTTCCCTGTGGGTTTGATATCTTTTAAAACTACATCGCAACTATATACTTGCAGTTATCATCATTTTTCTATGTGGTAAGGGATATTGCCAACACCTACATTTTATATGTGAACAAGTTTTTTGGCACAGTTAATAGCTAACAGTTCACGAGATTTTGGAACCATATTAGATTAAACTTATCAGTAGAAAAGCAGCGAATAGTTCGCTCAACACGAAATACACATTATGACACATAGACATATCATAAACTTTGAAATAGAAAGTATAAGTAGAAAGTAAAGCAAAGTTGTAAGGTATGCAAGTGAAAGCCAAAGTTGATCAAACCATATCCACTCTTTAATGGGAGTCGTCAATTCTCACAATTCCTGCATATGCTTTGAGTTCGGTCTCGGGCCTTACAGTACCTCCGCTAGGATGCTATTCTTTGTGAATATAGAATAAACGAATGTTAAAGAACGAAAAGTTTTATTGATAAGTGATTTGTAATTACACTTATACAACATTAGCTCGAATATGTAGAGAAATATAGTAATCGAAATAACGTTCGAATCACTTATGCATTTTCTCGCTAACTTAGAACGAAATGAACTCTACATGATTTTTCTCTCTATCCATGTAACACACTTATCACTCATGCCACACAATCCCACTTGTGCCATGAAATTTGTGAGGTTTGGAGCCTTAGTTATAGAGTATGAAGGGTTACGTCTATCCATATGAAGAGTTGTGTCCATTGGTGAAAGATTGCATCACTTCATTATGATTGGTTGAGTTTATTTGATCTTATCCACAATAGAAAGACACCTTTTCATGATTGGTTGACTTCCAAAAGGTGTCTTTTCATTTGGCAGTTGATGGCGGTTGATTGTTCTTATCTGGTGGTTGATAGTTGAGAAGCGTTTACCAAAAAATCATCAAAGTTGTGACCATGAAGTACATGTCGTGACCTTGAATACTTGGTTGGCAACTTTCTGTTCTGAAGACTACTAAGTCGCGACCGCGAATGGGTA
Organism: Euphorbia schlechtendalii; assembly: GCA_949673415.1. Lineage (NCBI taxonomy): Eukaryota > Viridiplantae > Streptophyta > Magnoliopsida > Malpighiales > Euphorbiaceae > Euphorbia > Euphorbia schlechtendalii. The sequence goes on along the minus strand of CATIWQ010127585.1, from coordinate 20,528 downwards.
TCGTGATTGTGAATTGCGTTTTTCTTCAAAATCCTTATCCTAACTTTACCGATCTTTGACAACTTCTATCCTAAGCCAAATCCTTAAGTTCCAAGCATCTTTTTGCACCTTTTTCACTCTTTTTTCATAGGTTTCCAAATTTAATCATTTTACTTCCAAGATTTACCTAGTACCTGCATTTGCATAAAAAGCAACTACATACCACGTGAAATCTTTTATATGAAGTATAAAAATGACTTAAACTATGGTGTTTAATGTGTAAATTTATTATGATAATAAGTGTAATTATACACTTATCACTGAGTACATGGTAGTAGGAAGTTGCATAGCTCAATTGCTTTGGATAAAGCAGCAATTGGAAGATTATAGCATTAAGTTTAGTTGTCTCAAAGTTATGTGTGATAACAAGAGTGAAATTGACTTATCTAAGAATCTAGTTCAGCATGGGAGAATGAAGCATGTCAACATCAGGCATCACTTCATTAGAGATCATGTACTACGAGGAGATGTCAAGCTAGAATATGTTCCATTAAAGGAACAACGTGCTAATATCTTCACTAAGCCATTACCAAAGGAATAATTCTATGTACTATGGTAATTAATTGGTATGGTGAATCCACGATGAAGGAGTTTGAAAATCTAAAAAATTTGGCTAAGTGTTGGAGTTCAAGCATGAGACGATACGTGGATAACACTGTCAAATTTTCAAAGAAACGATGTTAGTTACTGTTTGCAATTAAATTTCAAATTTTGACATTTTTCAAAATACACATGCTTAAAGTGGTACCGTTTTCTTCTAAACTCACCATTTTACTGAGGCTGTTCATTAGTTGTCAATCACAGCGTTCATTTTCAATCAAAAGCTGAGATTGTGAAACGTATTAGGAGAGCTGAGATTGTCTATAAAAGTTGAACAGTTGAAGAATATGGGTCACTTGCTTTCTGTGAATTTGAATCTTCAAAGCACTCAAACCCTAATCTATTCTACTTTCAATTCCTTTCAAATTTCTAAAACGGCGAGAACTAAGACCATGCGTAGATTCAAGTAACCACTCCGTCGAAGATTATCATGAACAGTCAAGGAAAAACAGAGAAGATAAAATTTTATGAAGGAACTCACCTTGAGAAACTTGAGTGGGAGAATAACTTGGACTTTGGTCTAGTTTATAAAGTTAACTATGAAGGACTGCTGCTGAATAAGACCATGCATAGGGTCATCAAGCAACAACACCTGAGTTCTTTTCTGAAGATGGAGGGTCCAACTATCTCGGGATTCATTAGGGCTTTGTACTCTCACCTATACACCATAGAATGCCATAATGATGTCTTGCTGATGTATTTTGGGGGTAAGTTCATCCTCATCTGCTCCAGGCTGATTGCTAGCATTCTCAATATGCCTCATTTAGGCACTCAGCTCCGCAAATCTGGTGAAGAAGACAACATCATCATCCCTGAAGATTGGGAATTCCTAGCAAACTACATTTTAGGGGAGATTACTGCTAGTGGGATGTCATGGCCAGTGCGTATGTGCCATGAGCTGGTGGTGAAGCTGCTGCTACCCAAGACTGGCTCATTGACTAACTGCACTTATTTCGAGGGCTGTGTGGTCTACCATATGGTAGAAGGTAAGAAACTAAACTGGCCTGTGATGATTCTTCATCACTTCACCAAAGTTATTACCATCTACCACTATGGATACCTCATAACCAAGATAATGAGGGCAGTGAAAGTTGATCTAGGCTAGTTTCTGGGGGAGTCCGGTAACTTAGTTCTGCTAGTGAAAAGGACACTTAAAATGTCCCACTTCAGCAGACTGGCTTTCAATCAGGTCCATGCTAGATACTCAAAGGCACAACATAAGCGTAAGCTAAAGTGCGTACCGACAGTATTGCCTGTGGACATAAGTAAGGAGGATGAGGATCAATTCATGGTGGTTTATGAGGAAGACACCAACTCTGATGAAATCCCCATTTTTAGCATTTTGGAGAAGATCCCTACCTCCTCCTCCGTAGCTCAAAAGGTTGCTTTCTCTAAGGCCAAGGGGAAGAGTCTAGCCAAGTCCAATGAAGCTCTTGTTTAACACTAGCGAAGGAGGATGATAGCCAAAACCTGCACTCAAAGGGAAGCAGAGGCTAAGTAGTAAGCTGAGGAGAAAGAGATAGAGGTTGAGGCTAATGAGTCCTTGCGCCAAAAGAAGCGTAAAATGCTTTTCTCAAACGATACTAAGGAACAAGGTAAGGCCAAGAAATCTAAGGAAGAGGACCGGGATGTGTCCAACGCTGCTGAGAACATTCAAGGAGTTTTTGCTAAGTTAAAGAGCACTCAGCGAAAGCGTTCTGCTACCACAAGGCCTCTGGAGAAAAATGTACATGTGGTAAGCAGCGAGGAGGATGCTAGAGAACCCATTATCTAGCTCTCTGAAGAGTCTGGTCCTTAAGAGGCCAGCATTCCCACACCTAAGTTCACTCATGTAAAGGAATCTGCTCCTCAGCATGAGCAACCTTAGTTTGATCCATCCGTGGATCACACAGCGAACCTAGAGGTTCCTAAAAATCCTACCCCCTCTCCTTCTCCTATAAATTATTCACAACCTCCTACTGTAAATCCTTCTATCCACTCAGGTTCTACTCCTGTAGATTGATAAGTGTATAATTACACTTATTATCATGATAACTCACACATTAAACACTATAGTTTGAGTTATTTTTATACTTCATATAAAAGATTTCACGTGGTATGTAGTTGTTTTTGATGCAATTGCAGATACTAGGTAAATCTTGGGAGTAAAATGATCAAAAGTGGAATTCTATGAAAATAGAGTGAAAAAGGTACAAAATGATGCGTGGAACTTAAAGATTTGGCTTAGGATCGAAGTTGTCGAAGATCGGTGAAGTTACAAGGAGGATTTTGAAGAAAACTCATTTCACGGTCACGATAATCATTCACGGTCGTGACATGTTCACTTCAGAAATAGAAATCTACCAATAAAAGATTCACGGTCGCAAATCACATATCGCGGTCATGACATTGGTGGTTTTCTTGTATTATCCTCTTAACTACCAACCACCATCAACTACTAATGAAAAGACACTTATCAGGAGTCAACCAATCATGAGAAGGTGCCTATCCATTATGGATTAAATCAAAGCCTCTCAACCAATCACATTGAAGAGATGCAATTTTTCACTAATGGATGTGACTTTTCATTTGGATAGACGCAACCCTCCAAACTCTATGAATAGGGCTACAATTCTTTAAGATTTTCGTACATCTTTGTGCAATAGCAAGTGCATGTGTGGTGTGGAATATTAGTGAGGAAAACATAGAGGGAAATATAGTGTGTGTATAGTTAGATTCGCTATGTTCTTAAGTGTTAGCGAGAAAATGTTTAAGTGATTCGATTCCTTGTTTCGGTCACTAGATTTATCTACATATTCAAGCAATTGTTGTGTAAGTGTACTTGCAAATCACTTATCAATAAAATTTTCCGTTCTTCAATATTCGTTTGTTTGATATTTGCAAAGAATAGCATCCTAGCGGAGGTTCTGTACGGGCCGAGACCGAATTCAAAGCAGACGCAGGAATTGCGGGAATTGACGACTCCCAATAAAGAGTGGATACGGTTTGATCAACTTTAGCTTTCACTTGCATACCTTACAACTTTGCTTTGCTTTCTACTTATACTTTCTATTTCGAAGTTTATGATATGTCTATTTGTCATAATGCGTATTTCGTGCTAAGTTTTTTATATTAATCAAGTTATATGCATTGGAGTTAATTTTAAGAGTAGTTTCGGGGTTAACAATATTGTGTATAATCACTGGATCTGTGATATAACGCTGTCTAGTGAGCCAACATTTTTGGAATGGTAGCTTGCTAAATGTGGCTATGTGAGAGCGACCCGTACTAAGCATAGTATTAACGTTGTCCAGGTTTATATAATTGTCTTAATTCGTTTGCGCTAGGTTTAGAAAAGTTATTTCATGTGTTGCTCTGCGGTGAATCATTAAACTTCTGAATATTTAGAACCGAGTTTGTTTGATTAGTTTAGTGAATCGTAACATCTTGGTTGAACTTGCATGTTTTCTCTGCTATACTTGTTCGTAGGGAAAATCTCTATATTTAGATTCTCTAGTCTTCCACATCTATACTGACACATTTTTCATTCTAATCTTCCTATCCAAAACCTCAAATCTATTTTTATTTTATTTACTCTATTTTCTCTTGTTGATCTTTAAACTTGGTTCCTTCCTTGTGGGTTTAATATCTTTTAAAACTACATCGCAACTGTATACTTGCAGTTATCATCATTTTTCTATTTGATAAGAGGTACTGAAAACACCTGTATTTTATGTGAACAAGTTTTTGGCACTATTATTGAGGATAAGTCTTTCGAAACGATTGTAGCCAAGTCTTGCAAATAAGTTATTAAACTTATTAGTAGAAAAGTGGCAAACAAGGTTCCTGGATGGGAAGCCAAGTTTCGGTTAACCTCTAGTGGCTCTATAATTCGAGTTCCTATGAGATCACACACTTTGGGTCTATGACGAGAATATTGAGGATGTCGAAATCGGGAGATGAATTATTATTTGGTTGGACCAAATTTATAATTAAAAGGAATAGAGGAGAAAGTTGGGAAAATTGCATGGAGCTGAGCAAGGGAATTTTTCCCATTGTGAGTGAGCCCCAAACAAACACGGGTTCTTTAGAGTAGGGCCTACGCGGCTTCCCTACAAGCTAAAAGGCTTATGGGCCACTGGCACAATCGGCCTAAGCTCGCGTGTGCTAGCGAATTGCAGGCTCACAAGCGTTACCCATTCGAGCTTTCGAGAAATCCCATTAGGGCTTGCCTTGTGGCAAGGATGCGCGACTCAGCCTGCAGGTTTTAGGGATCCGTGTGGCTGACCCATTCTGTAGGATGGGAAAGATTGGAAAATGAGGGGAGGTTTTCACTCCCCTCTACCTATAAATAGGCCTCCCCTCTCCTCCTTATTCCGTACTTTAACTTAGCCTTTCCCTCTGAGCTCGACATCTCTTTCTTCGTGAGTTATGCATGATCCTCCACGAGTTTCTCCAAAAAACAAAGAATTCTTTAAAAGGCTCTTTCTATTTTTGATGTGAGCCTTCTCAGTTTATATTTTCTGTTTGGTCTTTGAGCGGTCTAGCAGATGCTGTCTACTAACTGGTTCTACCTCATTGAGGTTTTAGTCGGTGAAGATCCGTGTGGATCAATCATAGAGTCTATCCTAGTTTGGAGGCTTGTGCTAACGGAATTCTACCGAATTGCTTTAAGGGAATGCCACATTTAAAGAGAAAGAGAAGCACGTATCAACTGGTAGTATTCTAAACTTAGATGCTAGGTTTCTTTATAAGTTTTATAAACCTATCAGCATCTATGGAATATTTCAACTTAGATTATATAAATAATGGCATGATTAGAAGATCTTTTAGGTTATTTTTAAGTTTAAAAATTCCGCCTTGCAATGTTGCATGTTCAATTACTATCTTTATTAACTAGCACAATTGGTATCAGAGCTTAACTCAAATAAAAGGTTTAAATACATCTTGAGTAAACAATCATCATTGGTGAAAATAGCTTAAAACATCTACCTGGAAACATCACCACATAGATCCTTCCTGAAGGATCATCTATGTCTAGACATCCTCTATTCTTTGGACAGAATTATACATTCTGGAAGAGTAGAATGAAGACTTTAAGCCAATCATAGGATATGTTTGCTTGGCTGGCAATAGCCAATGGACCATACATCCCCATGATTACAGAGGATGTAATTACTAACCCAAAACCTGAAAGTGCATATAATGATGCTGATATAAAGAAACTTCAAAGTAACGTGATTGCTATTAACTTTCTTCATTGTGCTTTAGATGCAACAGAATATAACGAAATTTCAGGTTGTGAAAGTGTGGGAGAGATCTGGAAGAAACTGGAGGTTACTTATGAAGGAACCAACAAAGTTAAATAATCCAAGATCAATCAAAATCTACGCTAGTATGAGCTGTTCGAAATGGAAGAAAATGAATCAATATCCAGCATGAACTCTAGATTCACCAACATCATCAATGAGCTCAAATAGCTAGGAAAGAACTTCTCAGAAGAGGATCAAGTAAAGAAGATCGTCAGAAGCTTAACAGAGTTATGTCAGGCAAAGAAGGTTACAATAGAAGAGGCTCAAGATCTCACCACCTACAGGTATGATGAGTTAATTGGATCTTTAATAACTCATGAAATTTCTATGCAGAACTTCCAGAAGAAAGATAAGGCTAAAGCTAAAGGAAAGAAAGCCATCATTCTTAAGGTAAAAGTTGTATGTAACAGCTCTTCTAAAGATGATGAAGAGATAGAAATGCTAGCTAGAAAGTTCAGGAAGTTCATGAAGAAGAATTCAAGAATTCCTCAAAAGTTCCAGAAGAAGGGGAACTTTCCTCAGAAGTTCGAATATCAGATAAATGATTTTACTAAACCAAAATTTATAACATCTGAAGATAAATCTAGAGGAGAAAATACCAAGAACATCACTTACTTCAAATGTCATCAAGAAGGACACATTAATTCAAAATGTCCTAAGCTGAGAAAAGAAAAGGAAAGAAGGCTATGGTGGCAACCTGAAGAGATAGTAAAAATCAGAGCTCTTCTAAATCATTTGGAAATCAAGAAGAAACTGCTTAAATATGTTTCATGAAAGCTGATGACATGGCTCCGACAATCGAATCATAGCACAGCAGCTCGAAAAGATGTTAGACATGATGTATGCCCTAGAGGCAATTAGGGCGATATATCTTAATTAGTTATAATGTACAAACTATTTCAGATTATTATTATTATTATTATTATTATTATTATTATTATTATTATTATTATATTATTAATAAAGCCATCTCTGTTGTTTATCAGTGTTTGTTTAATCTATGTATCTCGTTGGTATCATATATATGTGGTATTATATATGCGCATTGATAAGACAAAGTCCATGATTACTTCGTAGTGTAAAAGTGCAAGGATATAGTGGGAGCTATGTGGTGTGAAAACTACACATACGTGTTACTATAAATAGTCTAAATATGCATAGTCATAGTCATTGAGACTGGACAAAAATGAAGCGGGCATACTAGCATGTGTAAGCTTACTCCTTGGATTAGATCCACGCAGACGATCTCACGAGCTGAAGGTGGTACCTTGAGTTAACACATGAATTTATTCGGGTAATACATTGGAGACCGCTATAATACAGACACTCGGAAATAACTATATCCATGTGTTCGTGCCATGTCTTATTGTAGTAACAATACAAGTATCCTTAGACTTGAGATACTGATTACCTTATGTAGGAGTTGCTATACTTTGGGTCATACTTATTCATACCCTGGTGATCAGAATGATACGGGTGATTACGGGTACAACGATGATCACATGTTGGTAAGCTGTGTAGTCAAGATGAGATCCATCGCTCCTGATATAGTGATATAATAAGAGATGTAACTTAAGACCTCTTGTTGAAGAGACACACTCATAAACCTCTGATCAGAGTATAAGATTTATATAACAGGTTTCTAGTCAATCTTGATACATTATGGCGAGAGGTGTTCTTCGTGACCACGTCTAATTCCAGGATAGCTACGACTATTACATGAGCTAACACTTAATCTGAGTTCAATAAACTGGATGGTACTTAACCTGATGGAAGGAGTGTATTATATTGGTTATTACTACAGAACCAGATTAAGTTACAGCACATGACATTCTGAGTATCGGGGGATCATATGCCTTTGCTAGAAATCCCATTTGATCATCGGGTTTTATATCGGTCTAGAACACTAAGCCTAAGGGTTCCTGGATGAGAAGCTAAGTTTAGGTTAACCTCTAGCTGCTCTATACTTCGGGATCCTATGAGGTTACACACTTTGGATCTTTATCGGACTAAGTAAGAACTTATAGAAGTGGTCTGTGCAAAACATATTAAGGTTGTTGGACTAGATTAATAATTAAAAGGATTAAAGGAGAAAATTGGGAAAATTGCACTAAGCGGAGCAAGGGAATTTTTTCCCGTTGCTAGTGGACCCCAATTAACACAGGTTGTTCGAGGTGGTGGGGCCTGCGCGGTTACCCCGCTAGCTAAGAAGCTCGCAGGCCGCTAGCAGGTGGGCATGGCCTATGCATGCTAGCAGGTAGCAGGCCCGCTAGCGACCCACAATCCTGGCTTGCAAGATAACCCACAATCTCGGCTTGCAGGGCAAGGTAAGCCCGCTACACATGACACATAAGCTGGTTGTGCGCGCGGGTTGAACAAAGCGGAGCCGAATCTTCACCTCCCGACCCACAAGTGGAATGAGATTTTTCCCATCCCACATTGCTAATTGAGGGAAGTTTTTAACTCCCCTCCCACTACAAATAGTGGTTCCCATTCTCCTTTTCAACTTACTTCAGCTCAGCCTTTCTCTCTGAGTTCGACATCTTTTCTTTGCTAGCTTTTTGCGAGATCCTCCCCGAGTTTCTCCAACATCGTAAGAATTCTTTAGAAGGTTCTTGCTTTTAAAGTGAGCCTTCTTAGTTAATATTTTCGAGTTTGTCTTCGAGTGGTCTAGCAACTACTGTCTACCAAAGGGTTCTCCTCAACAAAGGTTTTAGTCGGTGAAGATCCGTGTGGATCAATCATTGATGATGTTGTAGATTGGAAGATAGTGCTAACGGAGTTCTGGCGAATTACTCTAAGGGAACGCCACACCAAGGGAAAGGTACGCATCAACTGGTAATACTCTTAACTTAGATACTAGGTTTCATTTAACAAGTTTTATAAATCTGATAGTAACTTTGGAATGTTTCAACTTAGATTATATCAATCATGGCATGCTTAGGAGATCCTTTATGGTTAATTTTAAGTTTTGAACTTCCTCCTTGCATCTTTCCATGTTTAAATACTATCTTGATAACCAGCAAAAGTGTATCATCAACAAGTCAATCGTCCAAAGATAAACCATGTCAAAATGATGAGGTAAATTCTGATTTCAAAAATCCTGATGAATTTATGCAAGTACTTGTAAAGATTTACAAACAAGTGAAAAAGAACAAAAAGCACATGAAGCTTCTACAAGAAGACTTTGAAGACTTCTGCATTCATGATAGTGCTAGAGACAACACAGCTAAAGCCATTTACAAGAGGCAAGGAGAGTTAGAAGCTAAAGTTGAAAAGAATAAGAAAAAGCTAGTCCTGGTAGGTGTAAATGCAACAAAACTCAGTAGAAGAGTAATGATGCTTGAAGGACATCTATCAGGAAAGATCACCTTGCCAAACAAAGTCAATCCTCAGAAGAAGAAGTAGGCATAGAGGGTGAATACTCCTCAGAAGCAAAATCAACAACATAAGTCATATCAAGGACAAGCTTTAACTTCAAAACAGATTATCCCTCAGTGATATGATTACAACTATGATGCCAACCTTTCTCAAAAGAGAGAAGGAAATCAGAAGATGATCCAGAAGAACTTACCTATCAAAGGAAGGAGACAGGCTTAGAGGCAGCAAATTTAGGAGCCATTTGATCTCTATCCATCTCCCAAACCTCAATAGAATCAAGCAGTAAAACTTTACTGCAATTTCTATGGAAAGAAAAATCACACAACTATTGTGTGTAGGTATAAAAATGGATATTATGATTTCTATAAATGACTTGATTTAGTATGCAATGCTCCTAAACCTAAGGGAAACCAAGTTCGAAGATTCTAACTATTTCCTTTTACAGGTAAGTCTTAGGTCCATAGAAGGTCAACAACTCTGGTATGTTGATAGTGGATGCTCAAGACACATGATAGGAGATGAGAGCTCATTCATCTCACTTGAATGCAAAAGATATGGAAATGTGAGTTTTGGAGATAACAAGAAAAGAAAGATATTGGAAAAGGAACAATCGGATCAGAAATAAAAATAGTGAAAGTCTTTCTGGTAGATGCTCCATCATGGATTATAAGATAAATCAAACTCTTCTTTATGCTCCTAGAATAAACAATGTGTTCATAATAAACATAAATGATAAAAATAGGAAAGATATCGGTTTAATGTCTAAAGAATAGGAATCATGGATATGGCACAAAAGATTGGGTCATGCAAACATGAATCTTCTAACCAAATTAGCCAAACAAAACCTTGTTGAGGGTCTTCCAAGTCTAAACTTTAAAAAGGATCACTTATGTAATGCATGTCAATATGGAAAACAGTTTAAAAAGAGTTTTAAATCTAAATCTGAGTTTTCCACAAAAACAGTTTTAGAACTTGTACATGTAGATCTTTTTGGCCTAGTTCAGCCTATGAGCATGGGTGGACCAAGATATACCATGGTAATAGTAGATGTTTATTCCAAGTATACATGGGTTGTCTTGCTCAGTAGTTAGGATGAAGCATATGAAGGATTCTCCAGACATTGCAATAGAATAGAAGTTGAACAAAATGTCTTACTCTAAAAAATAAGAAGTGATAATGGTAGAGAAATCGAAAATAAGTTATTTGCTGGATTCTGTGATGCTAGAGGCATTGAGCACAACTTCTTTGCTCCTCACACTCAACAGCAGAATGGAGTTGTTGAGAGAAAAAATAGAACTATAATTGATATGGCTCGATCAATGCTAAGTGATAATAATCTACCTAAATATTTTTGGGCAGAAGTTGTGAATACTACATGTGTTCGCCACCTTTCTACTGATAATATAAAAGTTTTAAATATGAACAGGTGTTGTCAGTACCATTTATCTAATAGAAAAATGATGATAACTACTAGTATACAATTGTAATGTAGTTTTAAAAGATATCGATCCCACAGGGAAGGAATTCGGTTCTAAGGATCAACTAGAGTTACGGAACAAAAGAAAACAAAATAAGTTGAAAGTTTTAAATGGTAGACTGATGAATGGACAGATGCATGAATAGGTTAGAGAAGATAAAAAGCATATAGATATTCCCTAAGAATAAGTATAGAGGAGTAAAATATTCAAAATAATCAAGAATGTTTTACGCACTAGATAACTTCAACAAACTCAGTTCTAGACACCCAAATATCCTATAATTCACCATAGAGCAACACATTAAATGACTTTTCTAAATCTAGGGTAAACGAATTATAATACTTATAAAAACCTAGACAACAATAATACTATGCTTAGTACGGGTCGCTCTCACATAGCCATATTTAGCAAGTTACCACTCCAAAAATGTTGGCTCGCTAAACAGCGTTATAATCATAGATCCAGTGATTATATACAATCTTCTTAACCCTGAAATTACTCTTAAAGTCAACTTGAAAGCATATAACTTCATTAATATAGGTGACGCAAGATGTAATACTCGTTATGACACATAGACATATCATAAACTTCGAATTAGAAAGTATAAGTAGAAAACAAAGTAAAGTTGTAAGGTATGCAAGTGAAAGCTAAAGTTGATCAAACCGTATCCACTCTTTAATAGGAGTCATCAATTCCCGCAATTCCTGCGTCTACTTTGAATTCGGTCTTGACTCGTACAAAACCTCTGTTAGGATGCTATTCCTTGTGAATATTGAATAAATGAATGTTGAAGAATAGAAACTTTTATTGATAAGTGCTTTACAATTGCACTCATACAACAATTGCTCGAATTTGTGGAGAAATCTAGTGATTGAAACAAGAATCAAATCACTTATACATTTTTATCTCTAACACTTTGAACATAGAGAAATCTAAATAACTTTCATTCTCTATCTATCATGTATCATGCCATACATGTCATCTCACACCATCTACACAAAATGGTTTATGTGAACCTCTATTTATAGAGTGTGAAAGGTTGTGTTTATCCAAACGAATAGTCATGTCCATTAGTGAAGGGTTGCATCATCTTCAATGTGATTGGATGTAAGATTTCATCCTTATCTTTAATGGACAGGCACCTTTTCATGGTTGATTATCTCCAAAAAGTGTCTCTTCGTCTGATAGTTGATGGCGGTTGATCGTTTTTATCTAGCGGTTGGAAGTTGATAAGAGTATATCAAACCCGTCACGATTCACTAGCGTGACATACATATCGTGATCGTGAATGTAAGTTAGTAACTGACTATTTGTGAAAAATGATAAGTCACGATCGTGATAGATAATCACGAGCGTGATTTGGTCAATCGCGAGTAGGAATCACGATCGTGACATGGTCGTGACTTATGCTTTTCTTCATGATTCTTCTTTGCAACTTTACCGATCTTTGACAACTTTGATCCTAAGCCAATTCCTTTCATTCCACGTATCTTTTTGCAACTTTTTCACTCTTTTCACATAGAATTCCATCTTTAATCATTTCACTCCCAAGATTCACCTAGTTTCTGCACTTGCATAAAAAACAACTACATACCATGTGAAATCTTTTATATGAAGTATAAAATGACTCTAAATCACATCGTTTCATGAGTAAAAATATCAAAACAATAAGTGTAATTATACACTTATCATAGCTCATTCCTAGTAAAAATCAAAATATGTCCACTAATAAGTTCATATCACAAAAATAATAAACATATCAAGTATAGGATAAATTAATATAATGCATAAAATGCTATCTAACATCATTTATCTATTTTTTTTGTATGGTATAAATGAAATTCATTTACTACATTAGTACATATTATGCACATAATAATAATATGACAAAAATTGGTTTTTAACAGCACTTCTCTGAGGCGGTTGATAGCCTCGTACGATCGATCACGGTTCTTCCTGCCGAGGGGGTCTCCTTGCTTCATCGCGTTGGCGATCCCTCGATGGATTCTGCAGAAACTATTGATCTGCCCATCGGTAGCTCTTCTGTTCAGCTCCCTCGCTAGCTCTCGACAATCTTCCATATCATTCCCCTCGCTTTTATGGAAACTGCAGTAAGTTCACGGTTTACCTTTGTACCTCATCTTCGAGGGGTATCAGATGTCATCCCCATTCTTTTCTATCCACATCAAAACCTCCTTCCTTCTAGCATTTGATGGGGTGAAGGTCTCGGTATCTCGCCGAGAGCCTTCCAGTCGGTAGGCAGGGTGCTTCTCCTGGTCTCGTCTACCGAAGTCCCTCCTTTTCGCCTGATCCTCTTTTACGATGACCTCGATTTGCTTAGTGTTTCTTTTTGTGGTTTTCCCAACATACCCATTTCTGGGCATTTTGCATCAAAGAGGCTAGGGTGGTTGGCCTCTCGGTGGAGATATCTTTGGCTAGATCCACGCTGCGACAGTTCCTAGTGAGGGCTTCGGCCACCACTTCGATGTTACAATCTCTGATCTCCAAGGCCACCTTTTGAAATAGCTCCATAAAATCGGCCAAAGGTTCGTCGGCTCTCAGCCAAACCATTTACAGGTCCTGGACTGTGCGGCTAGGGGGGATAGACATGATGAAGTAGAGGGCGAAGCTCTAGGCCATCTGTGAGTGGATGACATTTTGGAGACCCGCGCGGATGCCGCAAGGCATCTGCCCCGTGAGATGGGGCATGCGGTTTTCGAAAACAAGACGCTTCCATGTGCGAAGCGTTGTGAAAATGTAGGTTTTAAAAATGAAAATGGGTTCCAAATTCAAAAGACTCGAGATTGGAACCTTTAGTCTGTGTTACAGAGTCACCACCCAGATTAGCTCTTCTGGGAAAATTTGATACAGCTTAGATTCGTTTGCCTAGTCCGTACCACAAAGTAGAGATTCGGGTCCAGGATGAGTTATCTTTTTTGCCGTCATTTGAGTTAAATTACACCATGAGAGAAACCACGTTTATAATATTCAAAATAAACTAGATATTTTCAGTTTATGTTTATCACACATGCATAAAATGGTAAGTAAATTGCGGAAAGTAAACACGTAGGAAATTAAAAGCGCCTAGTCTACGGGGGAATTAATAACATCACTAGGTTAGGGGGATTACAAAATCGCCTAAATACATCGGAATCTAAGGGATACAATCACCTAGAATTCATCGATATCTAACAAATATTACATTTGTCTTCAAAATTGAAAGCAATACCCGAAAGAAATTAAATCTTAACATTCATCTATCCTAAACTACCTGCATCCACAGAGGTTAGCACGAATACAGCACATCACACGTAATTACAAGTATGTTCGTTTTGATTTTGCGGGACCCAAGCGGTCGAGATAAAAAACAACGGGGGTTTTGGGATTAAATAATTCATTTTTATTTTCAACTTGGTTAGTCATTTTTATTAATGAAAATGCAGCATGTTATAATTTTTTGGGTCGGTTATCCGGGAACTTTGATTCCCTTCGTCGGGGTTTCATAAATCACATCATGATAACGTAAACAATAAATAAATCTAAGTCCGAGCGTATAAATAACGACGAGTACATAAATAATGACATTATTAAATTTATTCCGAAAGGGAAGCCGTTAAAGTCGGTAAAAATCCTACCCGGTAAAGGGGAACCAACCTCAACTGTCCAGACTCCTTTTGGAATAATTTCAAGTTCGCAAAATCGTCAAACATACGTGTTATATTGCTTGAAAGATCAGATTTTAGGTCTGAATAGTCACCGTTGACCCTCCCGAACATAAGTCGAAATTTGAAAAGTTTACAAACCGTCTGCCTGGAATCTGCTTGGGAGGCAATGCCGTTAACGACATTACAATGTCGTTAATGGCATCGCAATGCGTTAATGGCATTACAAAGACAGAACCATGCAATTTTTTGGTTCTTTCGAATTGTTACACTTTTACACTTTTCACATATCAAGCATGTATATATGATAAACACAAGTAAAGTACGACTTTAGGAACTCAGAGGCTTACCCCGTAGCCGTGAATCCACTTCGCTTGGTCCACGAAAGTACCCGGAAAGTCCTCCTCGTTTCTTTGATTTAGCTTGCGATTTTTGACGAAAATGGAGAGTAGAGGTCTACTCTTGAGGGGAAGGCCAGGCTTCCCGAATATGGTTTGTAAAAAGGGGTAGAGAGGAGGTAGGAGTCCTTCTTCCTTTTGGCTTTTGGTCAGAAACACTCTAAAACACTAAAACTTCTTGAATTTTTTATCTTTTTCTTTTCTTTTGGAGCTCCCTCCTGGTTTTTTTCTGGTTGTTCTTGCTGGAAATGAGCTCCTCCTTCCTTCTTTTCACCGAATTCAGCCCTTATTCAATCTAAAAGCATCCACTTACTTAGTGGTTAGTCCACTTTGGTAATTCTTTATCATTTCCCCCATCCCTTAGTGACTTAGTGGGTTGAACACTATCTAGGGAGGTTGCAAAGTGGAGAATATCCAGAATGGGTGTGGAATGATGGGTGGTTTTGCTTAAAAAAATGAAGAATTGGTGTTTTAGTTTGCCAGTAGGGCCAATATCGTTAACAATACTAGGGATATCGTTAACGATATCAGCAATATCGTTAACGATATTGCCATATCGTTAACGATATTGCCATATCGTTAACGATATGGCCTACACAGATTGGCTTTTTCTTTATTTGGGCTTTTTTAAGGGAAAAGAGGCCCAAAGAAACAAGGCAAGTGATTTCTGGATGATTTCAGGACCCTGCAAAATGTGAAAAGCTAACAAGGAAAAATTACAACTTCATCATCGAACTTGCGAGTCGGGAGTAAAAATCCCATGCTCACACCATCATGTCGAAATCTGTATTGATCCCGGTTTCAAGCTTTCAAACCAATGGGTGGCCGAAGTTATCAGGGTGGTGGGAAAAAGTTTGCATAGCATGGCGTCGGTGGCATCGGTAACTTCCATGCACTGGCTGTAGTAGCGGATATGGGCCATAGGGTCGCCCACCCTCGAATATTCTTGCCGGTGCGGCTACTTGAATCCTTTAGAGAATTTTTCCACCCTGATGAGGGGGCTGTAAGGCGAGGCTGGCCTGCCATGTCGGGGATGGCGGCTTCGATACCTCTCTCTACGAATAGGGTGTCGACCCGCCTGGCCACTGCCTCATCCAGGTCCTCCGTCTATTTATGTTAACTAGCACCGATGGGCCTCCTAAACCCAGACTATGCTGAACTATCCTCGTCGTTGAGGGGTTGGAGCGTCCTTCTCTTCTCCTTGCGTGCAAGACTTTTACCATCCCGCTCCGAGCGCTCTAGGTCCCTTTGACTGGTGGGGTCCTACTTTTCCTTCCCTTCATCTGCGATAATTCTCCTTTCTTTCATGGTTAAAGGTTGGTTATATGTGTAGCGGGAGTGGCTATGGGCTGTTATTGACCGTGAGATCTCCACCGGTGGCTGCGTTTCTAGCCTGGCCATTTACCTTTCATCGCACAGTCTTCAGAACATCTCCTACTCTTCTTTGCATAAGTGTAATATCTCGTTCATCATGTTCTGCATAAGGGCCATAGCTACAATTTGTTGTTCTCCTTACTTGATTAGCATGACCATGACTAGGGATGGTAACGACCGGATCCAGACCGGGTCCAGCTTAGACACGGTCCGGATCTATTTGAATGTATTAGACCCGGATCGGTTAGATCTACAATTTTAGGATCCAGATCCAGATCCAACAGATCCCACGGATCCGGGTCAATGTAATTAACATTCAATTATTAGTTTCAACTTCCAGACTTGTACATTTCATCTTATTTTAAATAGTTTACATGCTCATTTAATTATGTTCATGCAATTGGAATTACGTGGATCTCAAATAATATTAACTATCCAATATTTTTGAGGTAAATAATAAATAAAAAAATACAATTAATTTTTAATTACGGATCCGGGTTTCATTGTAAAATCTGAACTCGGATCCATTTTCTTGGACCCGGATCCGACGGATATATAAAATTAAGATCCAGATCCTAAAAAATGGATCTAGATCCACGGGTCCTGACCGGGTCTAGGATCCGTTACCATCCCAAGCCATGATGTCCTTCTCCGCAGCCTTCCTCTTTCTTCGTTCTTCAAAAGTTTCTTTCTCGGTGGATGCGAGCCCTTCCGTTGGTTTCGACGCTTGCTTCTGGGTTGCCAGAGTAGAGGCTCTGGCTTTATCACCAGGTTCCGGTGTGTCTAAGAACAGGATGGTTCCAGGAATCTGCAAGGTCTTGCTGGGTTTGTTTGGGGTGTAGCCATGAGGATTTGTTGCGATCCATGTTCACCGCACCAATTTGGTACCAATATGGAATGTTGGGGTTACGTCTGTGGCCTTCAGTGTCTTTCGCGGTCTTGTAAAATAAGTCTCCGATCAAGTTTCTGGCAAAGACCCTCCAATGCTTAAGTCAGAAAAGGTTGGAGAGCAGGTGCCAAGTAATAAATGTGCGAAACAGTTACCTCATATGTGGGATGGAGCTTTCTATTTATAGTGGTTAATGTAATGATGATGAGAGGGGCCTACCAGATGATTATGCACAAGTGACAAGCCATCTAAGAGTCATTTTCGCAGTCAGGGTATTTAATGCCTCCCATTCCTTTGGCAGGTTAGCATTTAATGCGATAATGGGGAGAGAGAGAATTAGTAGGGCGGTTCGGCGTGGGTGTCGCTGGAGTAGTGATCCATCAACACCGTGGGTAGGGTTAAAGAGCCATACAGCGATGGTAGCGGATGACGAATGGCAGATTCATGGACATGGGGTGCGCCAGTGGTTTGTGTGCCACGTCGATGGGCGAGAGAGGTGGGCCATGCCGATGCTGCAACCACCTTGGTGAGCCCCTGGTATCAAAAAGTAATCATATTTTGCAATTTGCAATCATTGGATTAGTGATGTGAATTTGTTCCAATAATTATAAAGGGCAAATAATAATAACTTTGTAAAAAAAACAAAGTCACCATATTTCATTCCCATAATTAAAATAATATTGTTCAATCAGTCTTATATCCAAAATTCATAGTTAGCAATAAAAAATTGTATAAATTGTGTGGATTGTCCCAAATTAATTAGATTTTGAATATTAATTTTGCAGATCCATAGGATCCATCAAGATACAACCTAAATCCATTTATTCAGTATACTTATGTTGTAATGAAAAAAATTGGGATGTATAACTTTTAAGGTGCCGGTTACCATAACTTTGTGCAAAAACAAAGTATTATTACTTTGTAATCTGTACCATTCATTTCATTAGTGAAAAATCTTATTGGTTCAAATGTTTGTATCATCTGACTGTGTACCCTTTTAACCTGTAATACTCGTTTCATCTCGTACAAACCGCTTCTCTTCATGCTTATAGCTTCTTTACACTTTCTAATTTGAGATTGTTTCAATTCAAAAGATTTGGAGTGATACAATAGGGTGTGACTAGCAACTCTCTTTATCTAGCATCATCGTGGTTGTGGATCCCTTCTGTTTCACAACGAATACGCCGTATTACTCATCTGTGTTTTTGTTGATTTCTTTTATATCTAGGATGTATTGTTTGATTGGGAAATTTTCATTTTATAGCTTCAATATGCATCATTTGTTTTTTGAACTCAATTTGGGATTTGGCTAGGTTCCCATTGGAATGTGTGATGGTTGTTTTTCATTAATGTAAAAGTGAGGATCACATAAATTGTTAGATTTTACGAAATTATTTGAAACATAAATCTATTTTACGCCCAAGATTAGTAATTTTTAAAAAATTTCACCAAAAAATCTTCATTTTTTTATAATTAAAAAGATTGATGATTGCAAAGATGCTAGATTTTTTTTTGCAAAATTTAAACTTGTTCAAAATGCTATATTACGCAAAATGCTAGATTTTTGCAAAATTTCAACTTTGCAAAAAAAAAAAGATTGATTATCATAAAAATATTTTTATTCAAATAGTATAAAAATTAAGTTTAACGTAAAACCATCATATTTTGTGAAAAATTTATAAACATAGTAATAAAATGTGTAAAATAATATTTAATTTTCGTAAAGTTAACACTTAACTTAAAAAGGCTTGAACTTTGTGAAAAAAGAACAAAAACTGTGAAATAAAAAAGAAAGGGCATTGAGATTGAGATTGGGAAGTTTGGGAAGTTTGGGAAGTTAGGCATGTGGGTGACTATAGTTGGTATTGGAAGAAGTTATTGAGATTGAGGGTTTCTTTGTCGAGGCAGGAAATTCATAATTACAAATTGAATGGCAAGTTTTGACCTTCGAAATGCTACACCATGCTAACAGGTGTTGATAATTTCTTTCCCTTGTATAAATTGGTTTGGTGCTCTGATGCTTTGCCCAAACACAGGTTTATCTTTTGGCTCGTCGCACAACAAAGGCTCCTTACTCGAGATTATCTTAAGAAGTTGATTCCCAATCTGGTTGAGGCTTGTCCGGTTTGTGATTCTGCAAATTAGAGTCACTCTCACCAGTTTTTTCAATGCCATTTTTCAATGCAGCTTTGTCTCAATGTCACTGCTTGGTTTGGAAGAGCGGTCTCGCCTTTGCAGTTTGAGCTTTGGAATGCTTGGATAGAAGAGATCAAGGCTTCTCGGTTATATATATTTGCTTGCATACTGACAAGTGTATGATTACACTTATTATCACATTAATTTTATATATTAAACACTATAGTTTTAGTCATTTTTAGACTTCATATAAAAGATTTCACGTGGTATGTAGTTGTTTTTCTATGCAAATGCAGATACTAGGTAAATCTTGGGATTAAAATGATCTAAAGTGGAATTCTATGAAAAAAGAGTGAAAAAGGTGCAAAAAGATGCGTGGAACTTAAAGATTTGGCTTAGGATCGAAGTTGTCAAAGATCGGTGAAGTTGCAAGAAGAATTCTGAGTAAAACTAAATTCAAGATCACGACAATCGTTCACGGTCGCGACTTGTTTACTTCAGAAACAGAAGTCTGCCAATTAAAGATTCACGGTTGCGACTTGTGTATCGCGGTCGCGACTTGGACGGTTTTCTGGTATTATCTTCTTAACTACCAACCGCCAAATAAACATGATAAACCGCCATCAACTACCAATGAACAGACACCTATCAGAAGCTAACCAATCATGAAAAGGTGCTTATCCATTGTGGATTATATCAAAGCTTCTAAACCAATCACAATGAAGAGATGCAATCTTTCACCAATGGACACAACTCTTCATTTGGATAGACGCAACCCTTCAAACACTATACGTAGGGTTCCAATCCTCACAAATTTTGTGCATTCAAGGAAGTGCAGTGGATTAGAGTACATAAAGTGAAAGAGAGATATAGTGTGTGTAGATAGATTCGCTACGTTCTTAAGTGTTAGAGAGAAAATGATTAAGTGATTCGAAACCTTGTTTTGATCACTAGATTTCTCTATATTCTCAAGCGATTGTTGTATAAGTGTACTTGCAAATCACTTATCAATAAAAGTTTTCGTTCTTCAATATTCGTTTGTTCGATATTCGCAAAGAATAGCATCCTGGCGGAGGTTCTGTACAGGCTGAGACCGAATTCAAAGTAGATGCAGGAATTGCAGGAATTGACAACTCCCATTAAAGAGTGGATACGGTTTGATCAACTTTAGCTTTCACTTGCATACCTTACAACTTTGCTTTGCTTTCTACTTATACTTTCAATATCGAAGTTTATGATATGTCTATTTGTCATAATGCGTATTTGGTGTTAAGTCTTTC
>CATIWQ010127583.1:0-35907 GCA_949673415.1 Euphorbia schlechtendalii | reverse complement strand
AAAGACTTAGCATGAAATATGCATTATGACACATAGACATATCATAAACTTCGAAATAGAAAGTATAAGTAGAAAGCAAAGCAAAGTTGTAAGGTATGCAAGTGAAAGCTAAAGTTGATCAAACCGTATCCACTCTTTAATGGGATTCGTCAATTCCCGCAATTTCTGTGTTTGCTTTGAATTCGATCTTGGCCTGTACAGAACCTCCGCTAGAATGCTATTCTTTGGGAATATCAAACAAACGAATATTGAAGAATGAAAACTTTTATTTATAAGTGATTTGCAAGTACACTTATACAACAATCGCTTGAGAATATAGAGAAATCTAGTGATCGAAACAAGGATTAGAATCACTTAAACATTTTCTAGCTAACACTTATGAACGTAGTGAATTCTCTATCTATACACACACTACATCTCTCTCATGCACTCTAAAGTTTTCCCTCTTCTTCAATTGCATAAAATTGTAAGGTTTGGAGCCCTATTTATAGAGTTCGAAGGGTTGCATCTATCTATATGAAGAGTTGCACCCATTGGTGAATGATTGCATCACTTCATTGTGATTGGTTGAGAAGCTTCAATCTAATCCACAATGGATAGGCACCTTTTCATGATTGGTTGATTTCGGATAGGTGTCTATTCATTGGTAGTGGTTGATGATGGTTGATCGTCCTTATCTGGCGATTGGTAGTTAAGAAGATTAAACCAGAAAATCGTCCAAGTCACGACCACGATATATAAGTCGCGACCGTGAATCTTTGATTGGCAGATTTCTATTTTGAAGAAGAACAAGTCGTGTCCGCGAATGGTTGTCGCGATCGTGAATTGCATTTTTCTTCAGAATTCTCCTTATAACTTCATCGATCTTTGACAGCTTCGATCCTAAGCCAAATCTTTAAGTTCCACACATCTTTTTGCACCTTTTTCACTCTTTTTTTATATAATTCCACTTTAGATCATTTTACTCCCAAGATTTACCTAGTATCTGCATTTGCATAAAAAACAACTACATACCACGTGAATATTTTATATGAAGTATAAAAATGACTTAAACTATAGTGTTTAGTGTATAAAATTAATATGATAATAAGTGTAATTATACACTTATCACTCACGAGAGGAAGCAAGATTCGATCAAGATTATGTCATGATATGAAATAGAAATAGGAATGGTTATAGAAATAGAAAATATATAAACAAAGATTGAAATTATACTCAGTATAGATGACTCACTTATTCCAATTCTAGATATTATATTATACGTATAAGTTTATAAAAGTGTCATATGACACTCATGAATATCATTTGTTCTTACGTGTATGCATGTAAGAAGCCTAATTATGGTGATTACAATGTAAATTACTTAGGAAGTTTTTCTCCTCCCTAAATATCTTGTATATGATATGTGTATATATATAACAATCTTTTCGGTCATACAGTCTTCCTATATACTGATAATTACAAAGTAGGCCCGAATGATATCCCGAAAATGGTAGAACGCAATGATAAATCTATTCACTTATAATTTAACTAAACACATAGCATGCAAAAGAAATCTATCAAAGAAGTATAAAGTATGAACACAAAAATGAAGTAAAGGGGATATAGGTGAATAAAATATTTTTGAGAACTCCAACATTCAAACCGTATTCTATTGAAGTTTGTCAGACTTGCTACCGTGACAGAATTTACTCACTTCCAATCTACTATTTTCATGAATTGTTTCTTTGTAAAGCACTGAATTCATGTAAATAAAGAAGATAATATGAAAAATAATGATTTTATTGATATACGTTTTTCAATTACACTACAATAGTAAACTCTCAAGAATAAGAAGAAATCTACAAAGAGAATTATTTCGCTCAAGTTTACATATATTCTATCGAAGAACAAAATATGTCTTCACTTATTTCTAAGAATAATGATTGATGTCTCTCTTACTAGTGGAAATTCACCTTTTATAGGGGTGAAAATTTGTGTTGATTCACTCCTTGATGATTGATAAAAAGGTCCCTTTTCAGTTGGTAGTTATTGCAGGTAGTTAAAAAGTAAGTTGAGAAGAACTTATTAGCGTACATTATTTTGCTGGGTCACGATCATGACAGAACGTCACAATCATGATTTTATCTTCCAAAACATTTTGTTTCTTAGCTTGCAACGGGAGCGAATAGATGGAATTCTGATTTCTTCTTCTAAACTTAACCATTTTGGGAATTATTCAAATCACCAATATTTGCCTCCGATTTACATACATTTACATCATTTTCCACACTTTTTTTTGCATCAGATACCAATTCCAAGTAATTTTCCTCTCAATTTCACTTAAACCTGTAACTACACAAAAAAACAATTACATACCATGTGAAATCTTTCAAATGAAAGTAAAATCACTAAGAAAATATATGTGCTTGTGGAGAAATATATACTAGAATAAGTGTTGTTTTAACACTTATCACACCCCCTCACTTAACTTTTACCTTGTCTACAAGGTAATAACAATAATGAAGTAGATATTTCTCCAATAATCCAATTCATACGTAACAAAGACATTTGATAAACACCTATATTGCCATGTGCATTAAAAAGTAGAATTTAGAGAAACTTACACAAGTAGGAAATGTAAAATATAATCAAATGCGTACATTATATCATCTTAGAAAGTTACCAGGTCATGTCTTAGTTGTAAATGTCCTTGCTTGCTCAAAATTCCAACTTCTTCTCAAATTTAACATCAAATAATAAGGACAAAGAAAAGCTCACTCTCGGTATTGATCTCAAGGTATTTTTAATTAACATATTGATATAAACACTTTAGTGGTTGCATTTTATGCTCTATACCACTCTCTCTCATATTTTTGGCAACATAGTATATATACTTTGTATATATTTTCTTCTAAATTGATAGCATTTTATGCTATATATCACTTTATATGAACCATTTTTCGTGTAGAGTTGTTTTCGCACCAATTATCTTTCATGTGTGCATCCATTTTCTTCTTAAGCCACTCTTACTAGAAGTTGTTGAAACTTGAGTTGAATTAGGAATCATCAAAATCTCTTTGATTTGCTCATTTACAACTTCTTGACACTCTTTAATTTATACTTTTTAAATGTAATTAGAAAAGGATCTTCCCACTTCAGCTCCATATTTTCATCATTTTTATGTTCAATTTTTGGTGTTTCTTTATTCGTGTCATTCCCTCTCTCTTTAAAAATGATCCGTCCTTGAATCATGCTCAGCGTCAAGGAAATCTTTAAGATTCTTTGAAGTGTGTTCGCCTCTTTCGAATTACTCATAGATGTTCTAAGCATAAACTGATTCAGATTTTTGAAGACTCAAATAGGACGTAGCTCACGTGGAATCTCTTTTAGAAAATAATTGCCAAATTTCTACAATAAAGAGAAAACCACACTAGGAGGAGAATTATCAAATTTAGTTACAACAAGGGTAAAATCATTGCAATTAAATAAATACACTTTCAAATTAGTGATTTCAGCTAGATTTGGATCTCTCATGTTGGCATAAAAAGTTTTGACTTGTACAATGCTCTTACCTCCTTCTCTCTTCACAACACTTTTGCTCAACTCACTAGTCTTTTCTCTCACCTCTTCTCTCTTCTCACCCTTACTATTTTTTTACTCTTGTTTTCTCTTGCCTTTACCCAAACTCCTTCCTTAGATATTGAACTTTATATATGAAGTTGATCTTGGTAAACTTGCTCCAGTGTCAAAGATAACAAGGTGTAACATTTTCATTTTTTAGAGAGTGATTTTGTTCGATTTTCCATCATGAATGGACTCACTATCAAACTGCCACGTAAGACCTAAAAGTAGATTGCATGATTGGATAGGTACCACATCACATAAAAATTGATCATGAAATTTACCAATGGAAAAATCGATCAAGGTTTGTCGAGTCACTTCACCTCATCACTATCATTTAGCTGAAGTATATAAGGCCTTAGATGTCTAATTGTGGGCAGACTCAACTTCTCAACCATGGTAGTACTAGCAACTACAAGAACTACTAATATCCACAATCATACTACATACTTTATCTTGGACACGACAATATGCATGAAAAGTATTATTAAAACTAAGTTCACTCGTACCTTGGAAACAGGGCATTGTAAGTTTAGTAAATTTTAAATTACCATCTTAACATGAAAATTCACTAGATCTCCTTTGCAAATATAGATCATATTGCTCTTCCTCATAACCATCCTTAATGTAAGCATGTTGCTTATGCTTTTTATATGTGCCTTTAAAATATTATTATTTCGGCTCATCTATAATCTTAAATAATAGTTGATTCAATTTATTCATTCCTGCAACAACTTTCCTTAGCGCTTTTGGATCCACCTCATAGGAGGAGAATTCCCTATCCTTGCGAGAGATAGTTAGACAAATAACATAGAAAAACTATTATTGAATAGTAAAGAAAAGAAAATGATTCAAATACTCACAAGTAATCCATGATCTTTGGTATTATGTTGATCAATCTTAATTAATCAAGCCAAACAATATCGAATAACAAAGAAGCAAAAAGGTAGTAATAAAAAAAGGATAGTTGAAACTAAGAACCTATGAGACTAAAAAAATGAGATAAAAAAACAGAATTTCAAAGATCTTAAATAATCTAGATGCAAAAAAAATGTTGAATTTGATAAAGAAAAGGTAAAATGAAACACTTTAACAAACTAGTTTCTCGAATTTCAAACCCAATTTAGACTAAGTTGTAAAATGAATTTTGAGGTGATGTCTTCTAAAAAGTGTTAAACGTTTTCTTCAAAATCTAATGGTTTTTGAAACACAAGAATCCTAACTGTAGAGAAAAAGTAATGATGAAAAGAATAAACCTGAACAGAATTCAAACTGCAATTCAAACTGTGTTTTGATACTAATTGATGTGAATCCGGTTACGTGAAGCATAATCCAAACTCAATGAAGTTCCTGATCATGATTTGAGGTTTATGAAACACAAAAAAGAAAGGATAAAAGATTTAAAATCAGGGTATGGAATAGAAGGTAGCAATAGCATAAATAATCCTAGCAAATAAAACGAACAATCAAGCTAGCATATAGTTAACACAACCTTTCAAATTTGATGAAAGAACCAGTTATGGGGTTGATTCTCAATTTTCTAGCCACAATAATTGATTGCAATAAAAATAATACTTCAAGAACAAGATCACAATCACTCAAACATAAAGAAGAAGCTGAAATTCCACAAAGGAAATCTTAAATTTTATTAATCATCAAAACTATCTAGAACGCATAAAAAGATATCAATATATAATATTACTAACCTATGACACGAAATTAGATGTAGAATTTGCCTAAAAATAAAATACTAAAGTCCTAATAGCTTTAAGATAGAATTCCTTGAAGCATAAGAAAAGAATCCTACTCTAATTTGAAATATGAAAAAAACTAGGAAACTAAGTATACTAACTATTAAATATTAAAAGAAATCTTATTAAATTAAAATAATACATTATGTAGCAGCCACTTTATTTTCTTCCATCATGTTATTGATCCAATAAGAATTAGCAAAGATCTCAATGGGTTAACATATCACTTACACATGTGTGTCCAAAGCTCACTTAAGCTATCTCAAATTAGACCAAGTCTTGAACTTCTCTTCAATAATTGAATCAGAAATTGGAATTCTTCACATCTTCTTAAGCCCGTCTTACTAGAAGTTGTTGAAACTTGAATTGAATTCGAAATCATCAAAATCTCTATGATTTTCTCATTTACAACTTCTTGAACACTCTTTGTTTTGGACTTCGTAAATGTAATTAGAAAAGGATCTTCCCACTTCAGCTCCATATCTTGATCGTTTTTATGTTCAATTTTTTGGAGTGTGTTTATCTCTTCCAAATTACTCGTATAAGTAGGGAACTCGATATAGATGTTCCAAGCATAAAATGATTCATATTTTTGAAGACTTGAATAGGACGTAGCTCACATTGAATCTCTTTTAGAAAAGGATCGTTAAATTTCTACAACAAAAAGAAAACCACACTAGAAGGAGAATTGTCAAATTTAGTTACAACAAAGGTAAAACCATTGCAATAAAATGAATAAACTTTCAATTTAGTGATTTCAGCTAGATTTGGATCTCTCATGTTGGCATAAAAAGTTTTGGCTTGTACGACGCTCTTACCTTCTTCTCTCTTCACAACTCTTTTGTTCAACTCATTAGTCTTTTCTCTCACTTCTTTTCTCTCTTCTCACCCTTACTCATTTTATCACTCTTGTTTTCTCTTACCTTTACCCAAACTCCTTCCTTAAATATTGAATTTGTATATGAAGTTGATCTTGGTAAACTTGCTCTAGTGTAAAAAAAACAAGGTGTAATATTTCCGTTCCTTAACGAGGGTGATTTTATTCGATTTGCCATCATGAATGGCCTCTCGATAAAACTGCCACGGGCGACCTAAAAGTAGATGACATGATTGCATAGGTGCCACATCACATAAAACTTGATCAAGAAATTTACCTATCGAAAAATCGACCAAGGTTTGTCGAGTCACTTTCACCTCATCACTATCATTTAGTTGAAGTATATAAGGCCTTAGATGTCTAATTGTGGGCAGACTCAACTTCTCAACCATGGTAGTACTAGCAATATTACAAAAACTATTAATATCCACAATCATACTACATACGTTATCTCGAACATGACTACGAGCATGAAAGGTATTGTTAAAATTAAGTTCACTGTTACATTGGAAAGAGGATGTTGTCAGTTTAGTAAGATTGAAATTACCATCTTGATGTAAAAATTCACTAGAGCTCCTTTGCAAGTATAGATCATATTGGTCTTCCCACAACCATCCTAAATGTAAGTATGTTGCTTGTGCTTTTACGTGTGCCTTTAAATTTGATTATTTCAACACATCTTTAATTTAAATAATTGTTGATTCAATTTATTCATTCTTGCAACAACTTTTCTTAGCGCTTTTGGATCCACCTCATGGGAGGTGAATTCCCTATCTTTGCAAGACATGGTTAGACAAACAACATAGAAAAATATTGGTGAAAAGTAAAGAAAAGAATAGGATTTGAATACTCACAAGCAATCAATGATCTTTGGTATTATGTTGATCGATATGAATTAATCAAGCTAAACAATATCAAATAACAAAGAAGCAAAAAGGTAGTAATAAAAATGATAGCTTAAACTAAAAACCTAGAAGACTAAAACAAGAATTTCAATGATCCTAAATAATTTAGAGCAAAAAAATGTTGAATTTGATAAATAAAGTAAAAAGAAAAACTTTAACAAAATAATTTTCCAAATTTCGAACCCAATATAGACTAAGTTATAAAATGAGTTTGAGGTGATGTCTTCTGGAAAGTCTTAAAATATTTTCTTAAAAATCTAATGGTTTTTGACACACAAGAATCTGAATTGTAGAGAAAAAGTTATGATGAAAAGAATAAACCTGGACAAAATTCAAACCGCAATTCAAAATGTGCTCTGATACCAATTGATGTGAATCCAGTTACGTGAAAGCTTAATCCGAACTCAATATATTTCCTGATCATGAATTGAAGTTTAGGAAACACCAAAAAGAATGGATAAAAGATTTAAAATCAGAGTATGGAATAGAAGGTAGCAATAGCATAACCAATCCAAGCAGATAAAACAAACAATCAATCTAACGTATAGTTAACACAACCTTTTGAATTTGATGAAAGAACCTGTCTTCTATGGGGTTGATTCCCAATTATCTAGCCACAGTAATTAATCATAATTAAAATAATACTTCTAGAACAAGATCACAATCACTCGAACTTAAAGAAGAAGCTGAAATTCCACAAAGGAATTTTGAAATTTTATTAATCATCAAAACTATTTAAAACATATGAAAAGTTATAGATATATATATATATATTACTAATCTATGCCACTGAATTATATGTAGAATTTCCTAAAAATAAAATACTAAAGTCCTAATAGCTTTAGGATAGAATTCCTTGAAGCATAAGAAAGAATCCTACTCTAATTTGAAATATGAAACAAATACTAACTATTAAATATTAAAAGAATCTAATTAAATTAAAATAATACATTATGTACCAGCCACTTTGTTTTCTTCCATCGTGTTATTGATCTAATAAGAATTAGCCAAGATCCTAATGGGTTAACATGTGACTTACACCTGCGTGTCCAAAGCTCACTTAAGCTATCTCCAATTAGACCAATGAACTCCCCTTCAATACTTGAAATAAAAATTGGAATTCTTCATATCTTTTTAAGTCGGTATTACTAGAAGTTGTTGAAACAAGAGTTGAATTCGGAATCATCAAAATCACTTTGATTTTCTCATTTACAACTTCTTGAACACTATTTGATTTAGACTTTGTAAATGTAATTAGAAAAGGATCTTCCCACTTCAGCTCCATGTCTTCATCATTTTTATGTTCAATTTTTTATTTTCTTTTATTCATGTCATCTTTGAATCCTCTAGGAGTGAATATGAGCTGTTGGGATACCACAGACCTACATCAAGAGAACCTTGCAAGTACCGGAGAATTCTCTTAATAGTTGCTAAGTGAGATTCTCTAGGGCCAGCTTGATAATGTGCGCAATAGCACACATCATATTGAATGCTAGCCTACTAGTAATTAAATAAAGAAGAGAGCCGATAATACCTATGTAGAACTTACTGTCTACTGGCTTACCAGTTTCATCCTCACTTAAGATGGTGTTAGTGGCCATGGGAGTAGACATTAGCTTCGAATGCTCCATATCAAACTTCTTCAGAACTTCTTTGGCATACTTTGCATGGTTGATAAAGATTCCATCTTCACTCTGCTTGATTTGAAGTCCAAGGAAAAGGTTGAGCTCACCCATTATAAACATCACAAATTCACTCTTTATTTGCTTGTTGCACTCCTTGCATAGCTTCTCATCAGTTGCTCCAAAAATGATATCATCCACATAGATTTGGATAAGCAAGACATCTTCTTTTCTTCGCTAGATAAACAAAGTTGTATTTGTTTTCCCTCTTTCATGACCTTTTTTGATAAGGAAATTGGTCAACCTCTCATTCCAAGCTCTTGGATTGTGCTTCAATCCGTAGAGAGCTTTCTTCAATTTGAAAACATGCTCAAATTTCTTCGGATCTTCAAAGCCAAGAGACTGGTGGACATAGACTTCCTTTTGGATGAATCCATTCAGAAATGCACTTTTGACATCCATTTAAAATAATTTGAAGTTCATATGGGATTTGAAAGTACATAGGATTCAAATTGCTTCAAGCTGAGCTATAGGAGTATAAGTTATATCATAATCGATGCCTTCTTGTTGATTGTAGCCTTGAGCAACAAGCCTTGCCTTGTTCCTGACAACAACACCATCTTCATCAAGCATGTTCATGAAAACCTATATGGTGCCAATGATTGATTTTCCTTTGGGCTTCAAAACTATATCCAAAACATCATTGCGCTTGAACTGATCTAGCTCCTCTTGCATCACGATCATCTAATAATCATCTCCTTTTGCATGTTCTAACTTCTTGGGTTCAATTAATGAGATGAAGGATGTATGGCTTCTATCGATCTGACCTTGTGTCATCATGAGATTTTGAACATCATAAATAATACTTTTGAGTGGGTGATTGCGATGTGTCCTAATCTCTCTTGGTAAACTTAGATCTACGATTAGAGGTTCTGCATTTGGTTGTTGAGCTTGAGCTTGATCTTCTCCTTCATTTAATTTGATAGAAAGATCTTCATCTTCTTTGACTTCCTTAGCTTCAAGTTCTTGTGCTGGGTTAGGAAGCACAGAGAGTGGCATGCTGAGTGGATTTTCTTATTTAGTTACTCCATCTTCATCAACTGGTCTTCTTTTTGCATGGTTAGTTTCATCAAAATCTACATGCATAGACCTCTCTAATAAGTCGGTTCTCTTGATATATATTCTATATGCCCTATTGTTAGTTGAGTATCCCAAAAAGATACCTTCATCAGCCTTTGGATCAAACT
Source organism: Euphorbia schlechtendalii (assembly GCA_949673415.1). Taxonomy (NCBI): domain Eukaryota; kingdom Viridiplantae; phylum Streptophyta; class Magnoliopsida; order Malpighiales; family Euphorbiaceae; genus Euphorbia; species Euphorbia schlechtendalii. The sequence goes on along the minus strand of CATIWQ010127583.1, from coordinate 25,902 downwards.
TACCTAGCTGTGGTAAATACCATGAGCTGAACAGAATTCTTTGAAATGAAAGTTCTCGAATTCATGTCCATGATCACTTTGGGTTTTACTGATTTTAGTCCCTAGTTTGTTCATTATCCGATTACTAAGTTTGATAAAAGATTCAAAGGTTTGGTCTTTGCTACCTAGTAAGATAACCCAAGTGAATCTTGTGAAGTCAACCACTAATCAAAATCTTTTTTCACCCATGCTTATAGTCTGAACCGGGCTGAATGGATCTAGGCAGAGAAGCTCCAAGTGTTTCTTAGTTACTACGTTATTAATTGACCTAAACCATTTCTTAACATTCTTATCGAGCTGGCAAGCTGAGAGTAAAGTGTATCCTTCTCAAATCTGATACTGGGTAAACCCACAACTAGTTGCTTTTTGGCCAGTTTGGACAGAATGTTCATATTTATACGAACCAACATTCTAAGTCAAAGATACGAATTATCCTCCTTAGATATAAGATAAACATTAATGGAGCCCGGGGATAAATCAATGATACATACATTATTAATTCTAGGAGCAAAGAGTATAGTTGAGTTAGTCTTTCAATCAAAAACTGAGTAACCTATTGGGTTGAATATAACCTTCTTGCCTTTATCACACAGCTGGGCTACACTTAGTAAGTTGAACTTGAGTCCTTTAACCAAAGAAACTTCTTTAATTGAAGGAGAGACACCAACAGTCCCACAACCCACAATCTTACCTTTTTGGTTATCTTTGAAACTAACACTACCATTCCTTTTACTCTCTAATGAGATGAACTGACTTTCATCTCCCGTCATATGCCTAGAGCATCCGCTATCCCACCTGGAAAACAATTACATTTTCTTATGTACCTATGCTTTTGAGCTGGGTCCTCCTTTGTAAGTACTGCTTAAATTAGACTAGTCATACTCATTGTAATAACCCTTTTTATACCTACAGAGAACTGTAGCATCTCCAGCTTTTCCACTAAAGCCATACATCGCTTTTGCTTTAAGCTGGCTCGCTTTCTTCTTTTTAGAGGAATTCTTCCTCTTGGAATTGTGAGTTTGGTTACTCGAAGTCAAACTGTTGGCTAGAGGAGGAACCCGTTTCTCCTTAAAAGCTGTTACCTTAGAAGTCAACTCATCTAATAACTTAGTGAGCTTGCTATTGGACATTCATGATACTCAGCTTTTTCTTGAATAAAGCGAGATATAAAGAGATAAGGAAGCAATTGTATCTTCTTAATTTTCACTTCTCCTCACTAACTCGTTGATGTTTTTACCTAACTTATTAGTAGTTTCATCACATCAAAGAGTACATGGCAAATTCTTCAATTGACAAAGGGATTTCAGAATGTACCTTAGCTTGTGAGTTGTTCCCCTTGTTGCGCATAGCTTCAAATTCAGTAGCGAATTGGTTGCTCTTTAAAGCAGATGCTGAGCTCTTGCCCCTTTCATTTTCTATCGCTATTAAGCAAAGGTTGGCAGAATCTGTAGCTTCTTCATTTGAGGATGAAGATTCCTCAAAATCTCTTCGGTGACAGCAAGTGCCTCATTTTTCTTGGCAAACCTCTTCTTATATCTATCTTTCTTGGTCTTTGATCTTTGGACATGATGATTGAATATAGCCTTTTTCACCATAACCAAAACATTTGATGTCTTTGCTGTGCTTCTTCTTGGGTCCTTCTCAGCTCCACAACAATGCTGAGTTGACTTGATTTTACTAGGAAACTTCTTCTTGTTGAACTTCCCATCGTTCTTCATGAAGAGCTTGAATCACCTAGTCAGAAGTGCCATTAGCTCATCCAAATCACTGCTGATGGATCCTTCTGATGAATTAGCTTTCAGGATAATAGCTCTGCCCTCTCTTTACTTGCCTTTACTCCTCTTGGAGTCATCCGTACATTTCATTAGGGACATTTCATGAGTCAGATTGTGCCTATAAGGTCATCATAGCTGTAGGTTTTAAGATCAGGAGCCTCTCCGATCGTGCTCTTCTTGTCATCCCACTCAACAGTGAAAACTCGGAGAATCTTCTTCACCATCTCTTCCTCGATGAATTTCTTGCCCAATCTCTTCAATTCATTGATATTAATGAACATGGTATTCATGGATCGAATACCCTCACTACCGCCCATCTATAACAACTCATACTTCCTGAGCATGAGGTTGATCTTGGACTCTTTGACCTTGTTGGTTCCCTTGTAGGTGTTCTCTAGTGTTCTCCAGATTTCTTGCGCTGTCTCGCATCCAAAGACCCTATTAAACTCTGTAAGATGTAGATCACAATGTAAGTAATTGATGGTTACCACATTCTCTTTGAGAAGCCTTAGGTCAGCTTCATCATAGTCTTCTGGATCAATTAGGACTCTTTCCCCATTCCTCACAATTGTGGGAATTCTGGGGCTAAGCTCTTTAGTGAACATGCTTGCGTGCTCTACGATTGAATGAAGTTTTTCATGCAATTTTTCCCAAAATGTATAATAATTACCATCAAATAGTGGAGGCCTTGTTACAGACATTCCTTCTTTAAGGAGAGCGGTCTATCCTGAGCTAGAGCTAAAGTTGTTATAAGCTATTTTGGATATTTAACTCAAAGATGATAAGTCTAAAAGTTGAGCACTTTCTCTAATACCACTTGGTTGTTTAAAATAACTTACTTGGTTACTTTCAGTGTTTACAAAAATTCTTTACCAAGTTCAATTTTTAGATGCATGCTGAGTGAACCGTGTTGAGTTTAGTCTAAAAACTATAAACTACTCAGCTTTGCTAACTTAGTTTATCTTCAATCATTGTTGAGTACTTTACTTAACTCATATTAGTTTTTCAAGCATAACTTATGAGATAGAGAAAATGATGAATGAGCAATATGCTATAAAGACTTGTGACAAAGGTAAGAAACTGCTACACTTGAGATTTATCCTGGTTCGGTCCCAAGCCTACCTCTAATCCCCGGATACCTTTCCAAGATTTAATCCACTAGTGTTTCCTTTCCTTCCTTAAGAGGAGAAGCCTTTGCAGATGGTAGACTCTATTACAAAAAGTACCTTCCTTTCTAACTATCACTCAATCATAGTTTAGGTACCCTTCCTAAACGGTCACTCAGATTTTCAAATAGAATTTGTGAACAGAGGATTGCAACTTATAATACCGTTGAATACTTTATAGTGTTAAATCTAAAGTGTGATTCTCTTTATTAGAAGTTGATTGGAAAATTTGTGTTTGCTTTGATTACTTGATTTGGAATCTCTGAATGCTGAGAATGTTTTGATAGTATTTCAGCTCTAAAGAAATTCGAGGTGATTCACCTAAGTTTGAACATCTACTTCAGTCTTCCATTTATAATTGATGTTCTTGGAAGTAGCCGTTGCAAACTTCTCATCTTGACTTGTCTCTAGTATCTCTTCTCTTTACAACTTTTGAATTTATCCTTTTGAAACAAATTCCAGGAAATTTAAAGATAGAGATTTCGAATGTTCAAGTGCGAGATTAATTTATTTATCCGAATGCACCTAAAACTTGTTTCCTTCAAGAAATTTCCTTTTGATAGTGAGGCACGCAAGATGCAACATGGAAGCTTTAATTTGTTCATTTGTTGACGTTACAGAGTTGCGTGGAGACACTGAGAAATGACTCATGTCAGAGGATTCCTTTTGTCTTAGACTTTAGTGAGGATTCTCCAACATTCCGTACTGATACCTTTTCGTTGTGAGGACTACTTGAATATCTTCTTTAATTTCAGTACCTTTTCTCCTGAAAAGAATCAAAAGAATATTTCATCCCTCACAGATAATGTTGAAAGCATTTGTGTCATATATTTCTCTAAGTGTCAAGTAGCTTAGCTTTTATAAATAAAAGCTACTCAGCTTTGCTGAGTCTATATCGTACAAACAGTGTAATACTCAGCTCCAGTCAACTTTATTTACTCTAAGCCATAACTTAATTAAAGCTCAATAAACTGAGTTGTTTTCCCTTAAACAAACTCAAGTATCACTTGTTTAATTAAGAGTCTAGTTAGCACTTAATAAATTTCACAATCCTAGACCATTTGTTATTTTCAAAACGTTTAAGTACTGTGAAAAACTATTAACTTGGGTTTAACACTCGGTTGTTGAAACGGTTGATTCACTTTTGCATTAGTATTTATACCCGAAGGAACTACTTCATTTAACAATTGACCACAATGAAGAGGAATGGCATTCACATTTTCTTTGGGATTTCCTTCAGTATTACTTGATAAATTTCGTTTAACTCTAGAAGGTATACTATTGGCCAATTGTCACACCTGAATTTCCAAATTGTGTATGGAACTTGATTTTTTTGAACAATTGAACCATTTTACTTTCTAGACACTTATAATTATCTTCATTTTCATGTTTCTAACTTGAAAATCCCTTCAAAAATTTATTTAACTTACTTGTACGTTGACTTATTCTTGCATTATTATAATCCCTTCGATTGATTCTTGTTGGATTGCCAAATATTTTTATTTTTACCATAAGATTTATTCCTATAGTTGGAACCAATATTATTGTTTGAGTAAAAATTACCCTACTCAGATTTTGAACATAATTCATTTGCTCACCCACATTCGGGTTAAAATTACATTCAAAATTTGTGTGACCAATTTGTCCACAATTATCACAAGTCAACGGATGATTTTTTACTAACATGCATGTTATCTACCTTATGAGATACATCAAATATTTATTCTTACATGACATAATATAAGAATCTAAGTTACATATCTTTTCAAATGAACTAGAAGATGATACAACCGAATGAGATAGATTACAAGAACTTACTTGTGCTCTTTCTATAGGAAACATGTTATTTTTGCTAGACATTTCCTCTAGTAAGTCAAATGCTTCCTCACTTGTTTTCTTCATTAATGATCCAGTAGCTATAAAGTCAATTTCTCCCCTTGTCGCATGATTAATTCCATTGTAAAATATTTGATTAATCACATTCTGTGGAAGACAGTGGTGAGGGCAAACTCTTTAGAGTTCCTTATAAACTCTCCAAGGCTTCATACAATGACTCAAATGAAATTATTTCTTTGATTAATTAGGTAGTTTTGGCTAAGGGAAAATATTTAGAAAAAAATGCTTAGGCAAATTGGTTCATAGTATTTAGAGAATTAGATGGTAGGGATTGCAACCAAACTTTCACTTTATCAAGGAGTCTAATAGCATATTTGGTAACCTTTTGGATTCGAAAGGTATCATAAACTTCAAGGAAACTTGCAATGTGAGGATTAGGATCTTCATTAGGAAATCCATGATATTGAACGTTTTTGGCAATCATTTACATAATTGCTAGTTTAATATCGAATTGTTTGGTATTGATGGGTGGATGAACAATGCCTTATTGTGCTCCATTTAAATTCGAAACTATATAATCCATCAAACTTTGTGGTGGTGGCGGTCGATTAGCCATCTTTCCCCTTAGTCTCCTTATATTATTTATACTTTTGTTCTTAAATAGAAGTCTTTCAACTTTCGACTAAAATATCTTCAGTGAACCACTGGTACTTAGGGTCTTTGGCATACACAATACCTAATTACAAAAAGAAAAAGTGAAGTTAAATAAATAAAAATAATATCTTGACGACTTGTGCTTCCCGACAATGGTGCCAAAAAACTTGTTCGAGTCTCTTATTCCAACTATTTAAAAGTGCAAACTCGCATAAGTGTCGTTGATACCAATAGTCAATATAAAAGTGGAAACCACAAATATACGGTTGCGATGTTGTCTTATGATATTGATCCCAAGAAGAAGCGAGAGTTGTTCAAGATTACGTCACAAGAAATGGTTATAGTAATAGAAAATACATAAACAATGATTGAAACTAGACTCAATATAGATGACTCACTTATTCCAGTTCTAGATATTATATTCTTCATATACATGTAAAAACTGTCATTTGACACTCATGAATATTCAACTATTCCTACTTGTTTGCATGCAAGAAACCTAATCATAAAGAGTTACACCTAATTATGGTGATTACAATGTAAATTAATTAGGAAGTTCTACTCCTCTTTTAATATCTTATATATATATATATATATATATATATATATATATATATATATATATATATATATATAAGGGATAATGGAATATATCCCAATGGGCACCTCCTTACACACCTCAACACAATAAAATGTCCTAGAGGAGGAATTGAAATCTATTGGATATGTTTCGGTCAATGATGAGCCAAGCAAGTCATAACAAATCCTTTTAGGGATACACTCTTGAGAGCACAATTTATATTCTAAACTATGTGCCCTTCAAATTAATTGATTCTAAACGTCACGAAAGGTGGTATCGTAAGAAACCCTCTCTTTCTCCCTTGAGTTTGGGGTTGTTTTGCCTATGTAAAAAGAATAATGTCATATAAACTAGGAGTTAAGTGTGACATGTGCTTATTCATAGGTTATCTTAGAGAGACAATGAAATATTCCTTCTATGATCTTGAGGAACCAAAAACACTTATTTCTAGGAATGCTCAATTCCTTGAGAAGGAACACTTACATACAAAAGCTTGTGCATAATTAAACTTGGAGTTCAAGAGGTTAAGCAAGACAATTAATTGATTATTCCTACACTTGATACATAAGAATGGGTGATCAGGGAACAACCTATTATACAACCTCCATTGAGTAAATCTAGAAGGGTTCCCGCCATTCCTGAAAGATATGTTTGTTCATCACTGATGAAAATAAATCATTATTATGGAAGACGATGAACCCAAGATGTACAAGGAAGCAATGGATGACTTAGATTTTAATAAATGGTTAAAAGTCATGAAATCAGAGGTAAATTCCATGTATCAAAATCAAGTATGGGAAATGGTTGATGCTATTAATGAGATAAAACCTATAGGTTGCAAGTGGGTTTTTAAGAAGAAAACCAACATGGATGGTAAAGTAACAACCTATAAGGTAAGATTGGTTGTAAAAGGTTATAGCTGGTTAGAAGGCATTAACTATGATAAAACCTTTTCACCTGTAGCCATGCTTGAATCCATTAGAATACTCTTGGCCATTGTGACTCATTATAATTATGAGATATAGCAAATGGATGTAAAACCATAGTTATCAAAATCCTACGATTCAATATGATTCACCCACACATAGATTCGAATTTATGGGGTGAATCAGAATAGGCCAAGAATCGTGTCTAAACCGTTGGAATCGAATAAGAAACATGCAAGTCGATGGATTCACCTGATTCATAAGATTCAGGGAAATATGAAATTATTTCAAAAAATATAAAATATAAATTGTCTTTTCGTCTCCCAAATGATTTAAAACAATAAAATAATAGGTTGGGACTCGAATGCATAAATCTTAGCTTCCATGCGGTTCTTTTTGCTTCACATGCATACTTTTTGTCTCTAACAACCATCAAATAGAATTGGAAGGAAAAAATATTTCAGGTTGCGAGTAAGACAAGTGAAGATTAAAATGAGAAGCTTTCGTTTTTGTTTAGTTTTTGTTTGAATGACCATTGTTTCACACATATATCCACATATAATTAGTTTTGTTTCTCTTTTCTATCAAATTAATATTCAGTAACACATGCACATATGTGCTCTTGACACCTCCTGATTTGTTTTCTCTTTTTTCAAGTTTTACACCTCTTGCTTCCAATTCTTGTCACCTGTTTCTCTTTTTATTTTCATTTTTTATACGCATCCTACTTGTTTCTGTTGTCTTATTTGTATAATCAATTTTTGATCATTTCATTTTATTTTTCTTAACACCCATGGCTATAAAAAATCTGGTCCTAAGACTGATCTTGTTCGAGATGTACATGAGTGAATGACAATAGAATTTATTTGAAGTGTAAGCATTATGGGCTAGACAAATGGGGAGGCATTCTTAGAATAAAATACCATTTAGTGGATACTTGTGATAATGTTTCTCCTTGTAATAATGTATAGAAAATGTGAAGACCAACTTCTTGAAATTTTGCAAAAAAGTACAACACAAAAAGATAATTAGGAAGAAATTGGAGACCTTGCTCGAAAAACTACAATGGGTGCATTTAATAAAGAGAAGGGGAAGGGTATCAAACAACCATCTACAAATGCAATGATGAAAGATAGAGAACATGTTATTCAAAGTATATGCAGGTTTTGTATGGAAATGCTTTCTTTTTACTTGGTGAGAAGTCTATGTTGGGTCCATATTACTACTATTTCATAAAACTTTAGTTTTTGGAGAAAACAAATTACTTAGGATAGTGAAATTAATTAGGTACTAAGTGTACTCTTAATTAAGTCATCTTGAGGTTGTTGTGAGGAAAACAACTTAGCTTGACATAAGCTTAGTTAAGTTATGGCTTAGAGTAGTAAAAGCTGGGTAACTTTTGTTAAATTGTTCATGCGATATTAAGCTGGGTAACTTTATTCATTTATTCCCAGCATAAGATGAGTACCTTATGCGATGCTAGCATACTGTAACATCGATGCTTTTAACCTTTTTGTGAAAACAAAATATTCTTAGTGATGCCTCTTAGGTCCCAAAAGGTTTTTCATGCTAAAAACAAAATGATAATTAAGTGGTCCTCACTACTCAGTACCAATGTTGGGATATCCTCCCTAAAAGCCAAATAAAAAAAATATCTTATGACATTCACCATTTTCCAACATCGTCTCACCATCTACAACGTCAACAAAAGCGTTCAATCTTAGATCAACATGTTGCATCTCGCATGGCTCTCTCAAAAAACATTGCTTGAAGAAATGATTCTTTGATGAGAAATAGATCAATGAATTAATCTCACGCCTCAAAGTTCAAAATCTCTGTCTCTAAACGTGTACAAATCTGTTTTAAACTAATAAATTTCAAAGCTGTGAAGAGAAGTGATTTTGAGAGCAGAGTCAAGATGAGAATTTTACAACTGCTACTTCTAGAAATCTACATCTATAAATAGATCCTGGAGCATACCTTTACAACTTGGTGAATCACCTTAAATTTATAAAGAGCTGAATCTTTGCTAAAGCAATCATAACCTTCAAAGTTCTGAATCAAGTAATCCAAAGGAAACAGCAATCTTTCCATCTCTTTGTAATAGAGAGAAACCAATTAGGCTTAGAATCTAGCTAAGTTGTTTATTTGTAAAGGAACCAAAGATATACAAGTTGAGTTCATCTATGCGAAATCTTTTTAAATACAAATTTTTGTGAGTTAGTTTGAGAAAAGTACTCAAATTGAGTTGAGAGATAGTTAGCTTGAAAGGTAGTTGCTGTAATTTCTCCTACCCGATGTCAAATGCTTCTTCGCCTAGTTAAAGGAATAAACACTAGTAAATCAAAGCTTAGAAAAGATATCTGAGGACAGTAGGTAGGTTAGGGGATGAACGAAGATAAATCGAGGTGTATTCCTTCCTTAAACTTATCTTTTAATCTCTGAAATTTTGAACTCATAAATTATTTTATCTCATTGTATCTACTTGAAAACTATCCTGAGCTGAGTAAGATTTTACTCAGTACAATTTGCGAACAAACCAAGGTCAGCTCCAGCTAAGTGGTTTGTGTTTTAGCCTAAACAGCACTCAACATGTTTAACTCAACATACATTAAACTAACTTGGCAAAACATTTTTAATTTCTAGAAAAACAAGTTAAATCGGCATTCACCTCATCCACACTATTATATAAGCTAAGAGGACCAACAAGTGGTATCATAGTAGTTTTGGAACTTAAGTATTCACAACTCTTGAGTATAAAGATACACTAGCTTATAATAATTTCTCCTATACACCTGGTCATTGGCAAAACAACACTCCGTAGAGAAGGAATGTTTGTAACCAGACATCCACTATTTGATGGCCAACATTACTCATTTTGGAAAATCGTATGAAGAATTTTATCCAATCACAAAGCATGCAAGCATTCCTAGACATCGAATTCCTACTATTTATAGGAATGGGGAATGTGTTCCTATTGATCTAGATGACTACGATGATGCTGACCTAAAGCTTCTCAAAGAGAATGCGGCAGCCATCAATTACTTACATTGTGTGTTAGACTAGTCTGAGTTTAACAGGGTTTCTAGATGCGAGACTGTACATGAGATATGGAAGAAGCTAGAAGTCACTTATGAGGGGACTGACAAAGTCAAGGAGACCAAAATAAATTTGATGATCCTGGAATATGAGTTGTTCCAAATGAGTATCAGTGAGGGTATTCAATTCATGAATACTATTTCGTTAACATCATTAACAAACTCATGAGTTTAGGCAAGAACTTCACTAAGGAGGAGATGGTGAAGAAGATTTTGAGAAATCTCACCAAGGAGTGGGATACCAAGAAGAGTTCGATGAAGCTCATGATTTGAAGACCTATAGCTTTGATGAGCTTATAGGCACCTTGTTGACTCGTGAAATGTCCCTAAGGAAATATGATGATGATTCAAAGAAAAGCAAGGCGAAGGAGAAGTAGAGTAGAGCTATTGTTCTCAAAGTTGATTCATCCGATGAAAGCACTGAAGAAAATTCATATGAACAAATGGAGTTGTTGACTAGAAAGTTCAAGAGCTTTATGAAGAAAGATGGGAGATTCAACAGGAAGAAGTTTCCTAGTAAAAAGAAGCCAAATCAATACTGAAGAGAAGTTGAGGAAGGAAAAAAGAAAGAATACATCAAAGACATCAAGTTATTTGGATGTGGAGAGAAGGTCCATATCCAATAATTCTATGCCAAATGAGGCACTTGCTACTACATGGAGCGACTCTGAAGAATCTTCATCATCCTATGACAAAGTAAATGATTTCGCCAACCTCTGCTTGATGGCGATAGATGGAGAAAGAGGAAAAAGCTCAACATCAACCTCAAATGAGAATAATTCCGCTTCTGACTCAAATGTTGAATGATAAAAAGAAAAAGTCCCTAAGTTGGGGTACATCCTGAAATCCCTTTATCAGTTGAAGAATTCTCCTAGGTACTCTTTGATGTTATGAAACTAACTAATCGATCGCTGAAGAACATCAAGGAACTAGTGTAGAAATGTGAGGATCTAGAAGACACTTTTGCTTCCTTATCTCTTGATATTGGCTTTCTTTGGGAAAAAGTTGAGTATCATGAGGGGCATAACAACAAGCTCAATAAGTAATTAGAGGAGTTGATTACTGGTCTAAGAGATTTGAAGAAGAAAGGGTTCCTCCTCTAGCCAATAGCTCAGCTTCGAGTAACCAAACTTGCAATTCTAAAAAGGAAAAAAAGGTTTTCAAAAGAGAATAGCGAGCCAGCCTAAACTCAAAGTAGTGTGTGGCTTTTGTGTGAAGGCTGGAGATGCTATTGTGTTATGCAGGCATAAAAATGGTTATTATGATGAGTATGACTAGAGTAATCTAAGCAATGTTAACAAGGGAAGAACCAGTCCAAAGGCATGGGTACCTAAAATGACTTAATTATTTTGTTGGTGAGCTAGAGATCAATTGATGACACTGAAATGAGAAGTAGTTAATCTCATTTGAATACAAAAGGAATGGGAGTGTCAGCTTTAGAGATAATAAAAAAGGCAAGATTGTTGGAAGCGGCACTATAGGTGTTTGTCCTTCAATTGAAGAGGTATCTCTTGTCAAAGGATTGAAATTCAACTTGCTTAGCATAGCTCAACTTTGTGACAAAGACCAAAAAGTTACATTTGACTCGATAAGCTGCTTTGTTATTGATTTTAAGATTGATTCTACTATACTCTTTGAACCTAGAGTTAATAATGTGTATAAGATTGACTTATCCCTTGTCTCTACTAATTTCTATCTTGTTTTTAGTGAGAAAATTCTATGGCTTTGGCATGGAAGGTTGGGTCAGATAGGCTTTTCTCAGCTTGTCAACTTGGTAAGCAAGCTAGAATGTAATTTAGATTAATTAACAACGTAGTAACTAAGAGATTATTGAAGCTCCTACACCTAGATCTTTTTAGCCCTGTTCAACCTATAAGTATGGGTAGAATGAAATTTTCCTTGGTTGTAGCTGATGACTTCATGAGATTCACACGGGTAATCTTGCTGAATAGAAAAGATGAAACCTTTGAGAGTCTTTTATCCCTATAGTTGTTGTAGCAAGCCGTGCTCCATTTTCAACTATTAGGTCCATTTCTCTCTTTGTAAGGCATCCTACTATTCCACAACCCCTGCACAAAATTATAGATATGATTACCACAACCATTATCCAATAACAATGTAGACTCATAAGGAACTATAAAGAAACTCTCTATCATGAACATACCTGAAGTAGATGCCTCACTTGGTTTCTTCTTCACTTGTTCAAAAATCTAAACCTTACAATCCTTCTTCCATTGGTTGGCCTTGCCACATTGGAAGCAGACATTTGCAGTTCCTTTCTTAGTTTTCTTCTTCTTACCGATCTTCCTCTTGGCACTCAGTCCCTTTCCAATACAGGACACACCCTTGGAAGGCTTGGTTTTCTCAACCAGAAGTAAGGCCTTTGGATCCTTTCGAATCTTAGGGTCTACCATTTTCAACATGTTGACCAACTCAAGCAGTGTGGCATCCATCTTGTTCATATATTAATTAGTCACAAATTGTGAATAAATATCAGTCAATGAAGCAAGAATCAGATTCACACATAATTTGTGATCCATCACAAACCCAAATGAGCCAGCTTCTCTATACAACCCAATAGTTTAAGAGCATACCGTGGTGCTAAAGTGCCAGCCTGCATCTTCATCATGAATAAGAGTTTTGATGTATCAAATCTCTCAGACATGGTATGCTTTGAGAAGAGCTCATGAAGATGGAGAGTCATGGTATCTAAGTCTATGCTCCTATGATATTGTTGAAGCTCAGAATTCCTGGTTGCCAGCATTATGCATGTTGCCATTTCATGATCCTTTCCATGCTTTTCCCATGCCTCATGTTCATTGGCATCAGTTTCAGCATCTAGCTCATCTAGGATGGGCTCATCCAAAACATAAGCTATCCTTTCGAATTTGAGGACTATACTCACTACACTAATCAATAAATTTTAAACAATATGGTTTGTTATCAAGAATTGAGCGAAGGTTTATGTTTGGATTCATTGGTGAACCTAGATATAAGACAGAAATTGTTTAGACATTAGTATATGTACATCCATTTAATATAAAGTCTTTAATTAAATACATAATTCCTATTATTTTCTCGACATTCAAATAGCCCCTTCTATTTAAACTTGGGAAATTTGGTCCAACCAATTTTCCTTAGTTGGTAGAATCCATAGCCACTTATCATGAACCTCGCTATATCAGGTCAAGCCACAACAAGACAACCATGGTTGGAACCCATCCATTTGCATCCCATGTAATTGCTAATCCATTTGAGTTCTCTTGCTTGAGACGTGCATACTTGATTGTATGACTCCTCAAATGTGTCTCCAATCTAGCATTTGCTCCAATGATATGGATAACTAACCCATTTTGGTTAAGGCATTAACCACATCAAGTCTGATGACCAAACAAATATTGAGGGAAAGCATGTTGTACATGTCCTTACATCCATTAATAAGGTTCATATCACAACTTATGATAGAAAGACAATCTACCATCTTAATATTATTGTAGGGATTTTATTTGTGATGTTGGTCTCCCCTTGTCTAGGTCTTATACAATGGATATGATTATGATAATAATAATTTTGGGCTATTTCGAATTACTAATCTAAGGGAACATGCTCAAGACTAGTACATCATAATCATTCCATTATGCCAAGACTCCACATAGCATGCAAAATAAATAAGGTGCATGTTTAAGTTCTTGCACCTATGTCTATAAGTTTTAATTTAACAAGTTAAACCATGTTTGTAAAACCATATGTGGAATCCAATTCCCATACTAGAAATCAACTAAGTTACAAAAATCCATTGGGTACACTTGAACTTAATACCGATGGAGATTTCTAGGTTAGAGAGGCCCCCTCAAAGTGAATGAGCAGCCAAGTCCAATCCTTGCCAAAATAACCATGGACACTTTGGCTTGTTATACCATGGATAACTATGATTTAAAGATTTCATTCTTTAATCGAGTGATGTACGGGATAACCCTCAATTTAATGTATTTATACGTGTGGTAAAACATTGCTAATTTATATGATAATCACCTAGACTAAGTTTGAGCAAAACCTAAATTTAGTTATCACATCATTTTCTATAATAAGAATTGAAACCTAAATCATGCATAGCATACTTTAATCAATTCATTAGAAAACATCAATTTCAACTTATTTTAATCAATCATGCATGGCATAAGGTAGGCTCTAATACCACTGCTGGTTAATTAAGACAATAATTGAACATTCAAAGTTGCAAGTTGGAATTTCAAAAACTTAAGATTAACCTAAAAGATTCTCCTAAGCATGCCATGATTGATATAATCTAAGTTGAAACGTTCCACAGATGATATCAAGTTTATAAAACTTATTAAAAGAAACATAGCATCTAAGTTAAGAGCATTACCAGTTGATGCGTGCCTTTCCCTTGGTGTGACATTCCCTTAGATTAATTCAACAAAACTCAATTAGCACTAGCTTCCAATCTAGGAGAGCCTCTACGATTGATCTACAAGGATCTTCACCTATCAAAACCTTCGTTGAGGAAGAACCCGTTGGTAGACAGTAGCTGCTAGAATGCTCGAAGACCAACCTGAAAATATTAACTAAGAAGGCTAACTTCAAAAGAAAGAACCTTCTAAAGAATTCATGCGACGTTGGAGAAACTCATGAAGGATCTCGCAAAATACTCGCGAAGAAAAGATGTCAAACTCAAAGAAAAAGACTGAGCCTAAGTACTAAACAAAGGAGAAGGGGGTAGCTATTTATAGGGAGAAGGGGAGCTAAAAGCTCCCCTTTTTTCCAATGTGAGATAGGGAAAACCCTATCCTACAAATGGGTTAACCGTGTAGATCTGTAGGATCCACGAGTTCACTCGTGCACAGCCTGCATAAGCTGGTTATGTGGCAGCCGCGCAAGGCAAGCCCTTGTAGGCTTGTAGGTTGCGAAGCTAGCATGCGATAGTGGCCTGCGAGTATTTTTGCTCGCGGGGCAGCCATGCAGGCCCCACCTCGAACAATCCGTGTTTGTTGGGGCCCACTCTCAATGGGAAAATTTTCCTTACTCCGCTCAGTGAAATTTTCCCAAATTCTCCTTTAATTCTTTTAATTATCAATCTGGTTTATGCCTCGATGGGGTTAAGAGACTAGATGGAGTTAATGCCTTAACCATAATGGGTTAGTTATCCATGTCAATGGAGCTAATTTCGAATTGGAGACATATATGAGTTATTGTACAATTGGGTACGCATATCTCTATAGAGAGAACTCAAATTGACTAGTAATTGCATGGAATGCAAATAGATGGGTTTCCAACCATGTATAATGTTAGCAACCATAAATTTTGAGCTTCATAAACAACATGAGAGCATGGAATTAGACTACGTGATTCTCCTTCTTTGGGAGCTCTTTACAGAGCAGGCTAGGTCCGAGAGATTTGATACATTAAAACTCCTTTTCGGTACAAAGATGTAGGTTGATACATCAGCACCTCAACATGCTCTCAAACTATTGGATTATATAGAGAAGTTGACTTGACTAGGTTTTGTGATAAATCACGAATTATGTGTAGATCCAATTCGTACTTAATTAACTGATATTTACTCACAATTTGGGACTAATTATTATATGAAAAAGATTGATGCTGTACTGCCCGAGTTGGTCAACATGCTAAAAATAGTAGAACTTAAGATTCGAAAGGATCCAAAGGCTTTACTCTTGGTTGAGAAAGCCAAACCTTCCAAGGATGGGTCCCGTTTAAGAAACAGATTGAGTGCCAAGAAGAAAATCAGTAAGAAGAAGAAAAGTAAGAAAGGAATTGCAAAAATTTTCTTCCAATGTGGCAAGTCAAGCCACTAGAAGAAGGATTGCAAGATTTAGGTTTCTAAAGAAGTGAAGAAGAAGCCAAATGAGGCCTCTACTTCAGGTTTGTTCATGATAGAGAGTTTCTCTACACTTCCTTATGAGTCTAGATGGGTGTTCGATACTGTTTGTGGTGCTCAAATCTGTAATTTTGTGTAGGGGTTATGAAATAGTACGAGTCTTGCAAAGAGGGAAATTGACCTAATAGTTAGAAATGGAGCACGGGTTGTTACAACAGCTGAATGGATATATAGCCTTCATTTTCCTAGTGACCTTGTTTTAGTTTTGAACAATTGATATTATATTCCTACTGTCATTGAGAATATTATTTCTATTACGTGTTTACAACAAATGGATTTAAGATTTTATTTTTGAATAATAATTGTTAAATTCGGCGTGATAATATTCTTTATGCTTGTGTGAATGTGTGTGAATGGCATTTACGTTCTAGATACTACAAATAAAATTCTAAGTATGAACATTGCTAAGAAATCAAAGATAGATAATGAGAAATCTTCATACTTATGGCTTTTTCATTTAGCCCATATAAATAAGACTTGCTTAACTAAGTTGCACATATGTGGTGACTTGGGCCTAATGGAATGGGAATCCTGTGGGGCATACGAACCTTGTTTAAATGGTAAGATGACAAAGAAACCTTTCAAAGGAAAGGGTCAGTGAGCCATGAGTACTTTGGAAATAATATATTCTAAATAGAGTTCCCTCAAAATTTGTTGATATAACACCATACAAAATGTTATAAGGTAAGAAACCAGCTCTTTCTCAATTGAGAGTTTGGGGATGTCTTGCTTAAGTAAAGAGGAAAAGTTTAGATAAGCTGGGCACTGAGTCTGACATGTGTCTATTTGTAGGTTACCCTAAGGAGACTATGGGTTATACCTTTTATGATCCCAAGGAACAAAAGTTACTTATTTTTAGGAATGCTCAGTACCTCAAGAAGGAACATATACTTGCGAAAGCTAGTGGGAGCAATCTTGAGCTTGGCGTTAAAGAAGATCAAAGTGACATTCAACTCATTATTCCTATTCCTATTACACAAGAAAATGTAAACATGGAATAGCCTATTTTAATACCAACATTGCGTAGGTGTGGTTGGGCTCCTGTCATTCCCAAGAGATACGGTTATTTCATCATTGATGATAAGCACATCTTCCTTATGGAAGATGATAAGCCCAAGACATACAAGGAGGCAATGGAAGACTCAGAGTTTGATAAATGGTTTACAACCATGAAGTCAGAGACGGACTCCATGTATGAAAGTCAAGTCTACAACTTGGTTGATGCTCCAAGTAGGATTAAGCCCATAGGATGTAAGGCTAGTTGCAAAAGGTTATAGTCAAAAGGTAGGTATTGACTATGAAACCTTTTCACCAGTAACTATGCTAAAGTCTATCAGGATACTCCTTGCCATCGCTGCACATAACGATTATGAGATCGGCAAATCAATGTGAAAACAGCATTCTTCAACTGGAACCTCGATCGGGATGTGTATATGATAAAACCTAAAGGTTTTAAATCTTAGGATGGCTTTAATAAGCAAGTTACAAAGATCCATTAATGGACTTAAGCAAGCATCAAGGAATTGGAATATTAGGTTTGACGAGACAATCTGAGAAATTGGTTTTGTGTCAAACTCTAATGAGCCCTAGGTGTATAAAAAGGCTAGTGGGAGTGTGATCATTTTCCTTGAGTGTGATCCTTTTCCTAGTATCATATGTTGATGACATATTTTTGATAGGAACTGATGTTCCTTTTCTTTAGACAGTTAAGTCATGGTTGTGAAAGAAGTTCTCAATGAAAGACCTTGGAGAAGTAAGTTTTATACTTGGTATAAAGATCTACAGTGATTGATCCAGGAGGCTACTAGGTCTTTCTCAAAGTACATAAATAGTCAAGTTTTTAAGATTAATTTAACCTTAACTAGTCAAGAAAGGGTTACCTCCCAATGTCTCACGGGATTAACCTTTCTAAATCTGAGTGTTCGAGAACATAAGAGGAGAGACTGTGCATGAATGGAATACCTTATGCTTAGGCAATATGATCCATCAAGTATGATATGGTATGCACTCAATCTCAGGAGCTGAAGGTGGTACCTTGAGTTAACACATGAATATATTCAGGTAATACATTGGAGACAGCTGTAAGATAGACACTATGAAATAACTATATCCATGTGTTGGTGTCATGTCTTATTGCAGTAGCAGTATAGTATCCTCAGACCTGAGATACTAGTTACCTTGTGTAGGAGTTTCTATAGTTTGGGTCATACTTATCCATACCCTAGCGATCAGGATGACACAGGTGATTACAGGTATAGTGATGATCACATGTTGGTAAGCCGAGTAGTCAAGATGGAATCCATTGCTCCTGATATAGTGATATAGTGGAAGATGTACCTTAGGGCCCCTTGTTGAAGTGACACACTCATAATCATCTGATCATAGGATAAGATTGATAGAATGTGTTTCTAGTCAATCTTGATACATAATGGCCGAGTGTTGTTCTTCTTTAACAATTCTAATTCTATGTTAGCTACGGCTATTACATGAGCTGACACTTAAACCGAGCTCAATAAACTGGATGGTACTTAACCTGATGGAAGATGTGTATTGTATTGGTTACTATTGCAAAACCGAATCAAGTCACAAGCACGTGACGTTCCAAGTATTGGGGGGATCATATGCCTTTACTAGAAAGCCCATTTGATCATCTAGAGCTATCAAGGTTCCATATCATTCTGAACACTGAGCCTAAAAGTTCCCAGATGGGAAGCCAAGTTAAAGTTTACCTCTAGTGATACAATACTTTGGGAACTTATGAGGACACACACTTTGGGTCTTTATCGGACTAAGTAAAGAACCTATGGTCTGGGTCTATGGCGAGAAAATCTGGTTATCGAATTCGTTGAGAAGAATTATTAATTAGTTGGATCGAATTAATGATTAAAGGGAATAAAGAGAAAATAGGGATAAATAGCATGAAACGGAGCAAGGGAATTTTTCCCATTGTGAGTGGGCCCCAAATGAGCACGGGATGTTCGGAGTGGGGCCTGCACTGCTGCATTGCGAGCTGAAAAGCTCGCAGGCCACTATCACACTAGGTAAGCCCATGCATGCTATCGGGCTACAAGCTTACTAATGTTTCCCATGGCAGCACTTGCTGATCGCCACTTTTCTACTGATAAGTTTAATAACTTGTTCGTAAGATTTTGGCTATACTCATTTCGAAAGGCTTATCCTCGGCAACGGAGCCAAAAACTTGATCGCCACTTTTCTACTGATAAGTTTAATAACTTATTCGCAATAAAGTATAGGTGTTGTCAATACAAGTTATCAAATAGGAAAATGATGATAACTACAAGCATACAGTTGTGATGTAGTTTTAAAAGATATCGATACCACAGGGAAGGAACCAGCTCTAAAGATCAACAAGAGAAACGGAATAAAGAAAATAAACTAAAATAGTTTTGATTTTAGTTGGGAAGAATTAGAATGATGAATGGATAGATAAATATATGATAGATTAGAGAAGATAAAAGTATATAGATTTTCCCTACGAACAAGTATAGCAAAGAAAAAAGGCAAGATCATCAAAGATATTCACTAGATTAATTTAATAGACTCGGTTGTAGACACTCAGATATTCAATTATTCACCGCAGAGCAACACATGAAATGACTTTTCTAAATCTAGTACAAACGAATTAAGACGATTATATAAACCTGGATAACAAAATTAATATGCTTAGTACAGGTCGCTCTCACATAGCCGCTCTCACATAGCCGCATTTAGCAAGTTACCATTCCAAAAATGTTGGCTCACTAAATAGCGTTATAATCACATATCCAATGATTATACACAATCTTGTTAACCCGGAACCTACTCTTAAAGTTAACTCAAAAGCATATAACTTTATTAATATAAAAGAGTCAACACGAAATACATATTATGACACATAGACATATCATATGCTTCGAAATAGAAAGTATAAGTAGAAAAAAAAGTAAAGTTGTAAGGTTTGCAAGTGAAAGCTAAAGTTTATCAAACCGTATCCACTCTTTAATGGGAGTCATCAATTCCTGCAATGCCTACGTCCACTTTGAATCTGGTCTTGACTAGTACAGAACCTCCGCTAGGATGCTATTCTTTGTGAATATCGAACAAATGAATATTGAAGATCGAAAACTTTTATTGATAAGTGATTTGCAATTACACTTATGCAACAATCGCTCGAATATGTAGAGAAATCTAGTGATCAAAGTAGGGTTCGAATCACTTATAAATTTTCTCGCTAACTTAGAATGAACAACCTCCACATGATTTTCTCCCTATCTAAACACCATATATACCACTCTCACTCTCTCTACCACCCATTCCCCGAAATTGGAGAGGTTTGGAACCCTATTTATAGAGTATGAAGGGTTGCGTCTATCCATGCGAAGAGTTGTGTCATTTGGTGAAAGATTGCATCACTTCATTGTGATTGGTTGAGAATCTTTAATCTTATCCACAATGGATAGCCACTTTTTTATGATTAGTTGACTTCCAAAAGGTGTCTTTTCATTTGGCGGTTGATGGCAGTTGATCATTCTTATCTGGCGGTTGAAAGAAGATAAGAGTTGACCAAAAACCGTCAAGGTCATGGCCGTGAAGTGCATGTCACGACCGTGAATACTTGGTTTGCAACTTTCTATTCTGAAGAATACTAAGTCGGGACCTTGAATGGTTGTCGCAACCGTGAATAATGTTTTTCTTCAGAATCCTTCTTGTAACTTTACTGATCTTCGACATCTTCGATCCTAAGCCAAATCTTTAAGTTCCATGCATCTTTTCACACCTTTTTCACTCTTTTTACATAGAATTCCACTTTAGATTATTTTACTCCCAAGATTTACCTAGTATCTGCATTTGCACCAAAAATAAATACATACCATGTGAAATCTTTTATATGAAGTATAAAAATTATTTAAACTATAGTGTTTAGTGTATAAAATTATAATGATAATAAGTGTAATTATACACTTATCACTTACGCAGGCAGCCCGTAAACCCATGCTTGTGGCAAAAGGCAAGCCCGCAAGGGGTTGCCTTGTGAGGATCTGCTAGTTAGCTCATGGGTCCAAGTGACTCGCATGGCTAACCCGCTAAGTGGGATGTGATACTCCCATCCCACTTTGTGTTTGAGGGGGAGTCAAATACTCCTCCTTTTTCCCTTTATATAGGCCTTCAACTCCTCTTTATTCAACACATTAGCTCAGCTTTTCTCTCTGAGTTCGACATATCTTTCTTCATTCGTTGTATGAGATCCTTCATGAGTTTCTCCAAATAGCAAAGAATTCTTTTGAAAGCTCTTTCTAATCAAAGTGATCCTTCTTAGTTATTTTTTCGGGTTAGTCTTCGAGTGGTCTAGCAGCTGCTGTCTACTAACGGGTTCTACCTCAATGAGGTTTAGGTTAGTGAAGATCCATGTGGATCAATCATAGAGGCCATCCTAGTTTGGAGGCTCATGCTAACAAAGTTCTGCTAAATTTCTCTAAGTGAACACTACGAACAAAGAAAGAGAAAGCACGCATCAACTGGTAATGTTTTAAACTTAGATGATAGGTTCTTTTATAAGATTTATAAACCTAAAAGCATCTATTGAACATTTTAACTTAGGTTTTATCAATCATGGCATGCTTAGGAGATCCTTAGGTTAATTTTAAGTTTTGAAATTCCGCCTTGTAACACTTGCATTTTCAATTACTGTCTTGATTAACCAGCAGTGGTATCAGAGCCTGCCTTATGCTATGCATGATTGATTATATTATTTTCAAATGATATTTTCTATGAATTGATTAAATTATGCTATGCATGACTTAGGTTTCAATTCTTATTGTAGAAAATGATGTGATAACTAGATTAAGGTTTTGCTCAAACTTAGTCTAGGTGATTATCATATAAATTAACAATGTTTTACCACACTTGTGAATGCTTTTATTGAGGGTCATCCCGTACTTCACTCAATTAAAGAACAAAATCTTTAAATCATAGTTGTCCATGGTACAACGAATCGAAGTGCACATTGTTATTTAAGGGTATCTCCATCGGTATTATATTCAAAAGTACACAAGTGACTTTTATAACTTAATCGATTTCTAGTATGGGAATTGGATTCCACGTATGGTTTTACAAACGTTATTTAAACTTATAGACATAGGTACAGTGACTTGAACATGGACCTTGTTTGTTTTGCATGCTATGTGGAGTCTCGGCATAATGGAATGATTATGATATACCAGTCCTGAGCATGTTCCCTTAGAGTAAATAATTCCAAATAGCCCAAAATTATTATTTTCATAATCATATGCATCATATAAGACCTAGACTAGGGCAAGACCAGCAGCACCAATAAAATCCCTACACCAATATTAAGGCGGTATATAGTTTTCCCGTCATAAGTCATGATACGAACCTTATTAACGGATCTAAGCACATGGAAAACATGCCTTCTCTCAACATGTGTTTGGTCATGAGACTAGATGGGGTTAATGCCTTCACCAAAATGGGTTAGTTATCCATATTATTGGAGCTAATGCCAAATTGGAGACACATTTAAGGAGTCGTACAATTGGGTACACATGTCTTGAGAAAGAGAACTCAAATGGATTAGTAATTTCATGAGATGCAAATGGACGGGTTCCAACCATGGTTATCATGTTGTGGCTTGACTTTCGATAGCAGGGGTCATGATGAGTGGCTATGCATGCTACCTATTGAGGAAAATTTGTTCAACCAAATTTCTCGAATTTATATAGAAGGGGCTATTTGAATGTCAAGAAAATAGTAGGAATTATGTATTTAATTAAAGACCTTATATTAAATGCATATACATATACTAATATCTAAACAAAATTATATCTTATATCTAGGTTGAACGATGAATCCGAACATAAACCTTCGCTCAATTCTTGACAATAAATTAGATGGTTCAAACTTTATTGATTGGTTCAGTGCGGTGAGGATATAGTTCTCATATCCAAAAGGATAGCTTATGTTGTAGATGAGCTACTCCCTGATGAGCCTGATGCTGAAACTGATGCCAATGAACTTGAGGCATGGGAGAAACAGATAAAAGATCATGAAATAGCGGTGTGTATAATGCTGGTAACCATGAATTCTAAGCTCCAGAATCATCATGAGAGTATGGACCTTGATACCATGATTCTCCAACTTCGTTAGCCATTTTTAGAGCAGGCCAGATCCGAGAGATTTGATACATCAAAAATCTTATTCAGAACAAAGATGCAAGCTAGCACTTCAACACCACATCATGCTCTTAAACTATTCGGTTATATAGAGAAGCTGACTTGACTAGGTTTTGTGATGGATCACGAATTATGTGTGGATCTGATTCTTACCTCATTAATTGATATTTATTCATAATTTGTAACTAATTATTATATGAACAAGATCAATGCCACACTACTCGAGTTGCTCAACATGTTGAAAATGGTAGAGCCTAAGATTCGAAAGGATCTAAAGGCTTTACTTTTGGTTGAGAAATCCAAACCTTCCAAGGGTGGGTCCCATTTTGGAAAGGGTATGAGTGCCAAGAAGAAAATCAGTAAGAAAGGAATGGAAAATGTCTACTTCTAATGTGGCAAGGCAAGCCACTAGAAGAAGGATTGCAAGGTTCAAATTCAGAACAAGTGAAGAAGAAGACAAGTGAGGCATCTACTTCAGGTATGTTCATGATAGAGAGTTTCTCTACAGTTCCTTATAAGTCTACTTGTGTATTAGATACTAGTTGTGGTACACATATATCTATACTTCTATGCAGGGATTGTAGAATAGTATGAGGCTTGTAAAGAGGGAAATGGACCTAAGAGTTAAAAATGGAGCACAGGTTGCTACAACAGCTGTAGGGACATATAACCTTTGTTTGCCTAGTGACCTAGTTTTAGTTTTGAACAATTGCTATTATATTCCTGCAATAGCTAAGAATATTTTGAAATTTTATTTTCTAATAATAAATGTCTATTTCAATGTTATAATATTATTTATGCTTGTGGAATATCTGTGGATGGCATTTACGTTCTACTTACTAAAATTGAAATTCTAAATATGAACATTGTTAAGAAATCAAGATTGGATAATAAAAGATCCTCATACTTATGGCATTGTCATCTAGACCATATAAATGAGACTCTCTTAACTAAATTACACAAATGTGGAGACTTAGGCGCAATGGAATGGGAATCCTATGGTGCTTGCGAACCTAGTTTAAAAGGGAAGATGACTAAGAAACCTTACAAAGGAAAGGGTCAACATGCCACTAATACTTTGGAAATAATACATTCCAATGTATGTGGTCCAATGAGTGTTAAGATACATGAGGGTTTCATCTACTTCATAACCTTTATCGATAATTACTCATGATATGGTTATCTATACCTTATGGGGCACAAGTTTGAAAGTTTTGAGAAATTCAAAGAGTTTAGAATCGAAGTAGAGAAACAGCTTGGGAAAAGTATCAAGACCCTTTGATCAAATCGAGGTGGTGAATACTTAAGCCAAGAGTTTCAGGATTATCTAAGGGATAATTTTATTTTAATCTAGTGGACACCTCTTTATACACCCGAACACAATGGAGAGTCAGGAAAGTAAAAATCAAACCCTACTCGATATGGTTTGGTCCATGATGAGCCAAGAAGAACTTAGTATATCCTTTTGGGGTTATGCGTTTGAGAGCACAGTTTATACTATAAACAGAGTGTTTTCTAAATCAGTTGATCAAACTCCATACAAATTATGGTTTGGTAAGAAACTTACTCTTTCTCACCTGAGAGTTTGGGGATGTCCTGCTTACGTAAAGAGGATAATTTTAGAAAAGCTAGGTGTTAAGCCTGATAGGTGTCTGTTTGTAGGTTACCCTAAGGAGACTATATGGTATACCTTCTTTGATCTTAAGGAACAAAAATTCCTTGTTTCCATAAATGCTCAATTCTTCTAGAAGGAGCATATACTTACGAAAGCTAGTGGGAGCAATCTTCATTTAGGTACTCAAGTAGATCAACCAAACAATCAATTGATTATACCTACACCTGTTACACAAGATAGTGTAAGCATGGAACAGCCTACTATAACACCAACTTTGCATAGGTCAGGCCGGGCTCTAATTGCTCCTTAGCGATACTGGTTTCTCATTAATGATAATAAACATCTCTTCCTTATGGAAGATGATGAGCCCAAGACTTACAAGGAGGCAATGGAAGGGTCAGAATTCGACAAATGGCTTGCAGCCATGAGGTCGGAGATGGACTCCACGTACGAAATCCAAGTTTGGAGATTTATTGATGCTTCAAGTGGGATTAAGCCCACAGGATGCAAGTGGGTTTTCAAGAAGAAAACTGACATGGAAAGTAACATAGTTACCTATAATGCAAGGCTAGTTGTAAAAGGGTATAGTGAAAAAGAAGGCATTGACTATGATGAAACCTTTTCACTGGTGGCCATGCTAAAGTTTATCAGGATAATCCTTGCCATCTGTTTGCCACTTTTCCACTAATAAGTTTAACAACTCATGGTTCTAAGAACTTGTTCGTGAGACTTGGCTACACACGTTTCGTAAGGCTTATCCTCAAATAATTGTGCTAAAAACTTGTTTACGAAAAATGTAGGTGTTGTCAATACCCCTTATCAAATAGAAAAATGATGATAACTGCAAGTATATAGTTGTGATGTAGTTTTAAAAGATATCGAACCCATAGGGAAGGAACTAGGTCTAAAGATAAATACGAGGAAAGTTAAAATAAGAAAATAAAAATAGAATTGAGATTTTAATAGGAAGATTAGAATGAAAAGTTGAGTAAATATAGATGTGGAAGATTAGATACTCTAAATATAGAGATTTTCACCACAAACAAGTATAGCAGAGAAAACATGCAAGTTTAACAAAGATGTTACGACTCACTAAACTAATCTAA
>CATIWQ010127565.1:0-18976 GCA_949673415.1 Euphorbia schlechtendalii | reverse complement strand
ACTAGTGACTTGTTTAATAACCAAAGCTGAGTCTCCCACAACCGATACTTCTTTTGCCCTTGATTTTCGAAGTGCCTCTAACCCAAACATGCAAGCCTCATATTCTACCCCGTTGTTTATTACCGGGAATTCCAACCGTTTGGAAAGGGGTATAATTTTGTTTTGTGGTGTTATCAATACAACACCTAGGCCGACTCCGTTTCTGTTCATTGCACAGTCGAAGAACATTTTCTACTCTGCACCGACGTCCTCTATCAATGCTAGTTTTTCATCGGGAAATTCTAGATTTTTAACATAATCAGAGTCCAAGGGTTGATTTGCCAAAAATTCAGTGGCTGCTCATCCCTTAATGAATTTTTTTGTCACATATTCGATGTCAAATTTAGATAGTAGCAGTAACCATCGGGAGAGTTTTCCGGCTAGTGTTGGCGATTGGCATAAGTACTTCATCGGGTCTATCTTTGCGATGGCTTTTACATGATAAGACTGGAAGTAATGTCGCGGCTTCTTTGTCAACCAAACCATCGTGGTGCAGATTTTCTCTACCAAGGTGTAGCGTGACTCATACTCGAGTAATTTCTTGCTCAAGTAGTACACTGCATGTTCGCTTCTATCTTTGTGTTCTTGCACCAGCATGGCTCCAACCGATGACTCCTCAATTGCTAGGTATAGGATCAGGGGCTTTCCAGGTTCTGGTGGGCGGAGGACGGGTGGGCTTAACAAGTATTGTTTGATTTTGTCAAACGCCACCTGGCACTGGTCTTTCCAAACCACTGGTTGGTCCTTTCGTAGTAGTTTGAAGATTGGCTTGTAGATGGTAGTGAGCTTAGCAATAAATCTGCTTACATACTGTAGAGAGCCCAGGAAAGATCGGACTTCTTTCTCAGTTTTCGGCGCAGGCATATCCCTAATGGCTTCGCTTTTCTCAGGATCCATCTCAATTCCTTTTTGGCTGATTATATGCCCTAGGAGCTTCCCTAATGTGACCCCGAATACACACTTTTTTGGGTTCAGGCCCAGATTGTACTTCTCAATTCTGGTGAAGAACTTGTCTAGGACAGCTAGATGCTCCTCCTTGGTGTTGGACTTCACAAGCATGTCATCCACATAAACTTCCACCTCCTTGTGGATCATATCATGTAGGAGGGTTGTGATGATCCGCTGATATGTTGCACCAGCATTTTTCAAACCAAACGGTATTACCTTGTAGTAGTATACGCACCATTTAGTGATGAATGCTGTCTTGATCTTGTCGGTTATTGCCATTAGTATCTGGTTATAGCTTGAGAAGCCATCCATGAAGGAATACATGGCTGCCCTTGCTTTGCTGTCAACTAGTACATCGATGTGGGGTAGGGGGAAATCATCCTTTGGGGAGGCCTTATTCAGATCCCTAAAGTCCACACATACTCTGACCTTGCCATCTTTCTTTGCCATTGGGACAATGTTGGCTAGCCACGTCGGGAATTCAACCACTTCTAAGAATTTAGCTTCAATCTGCTTTGCCAGTTTAGCCTTGACCTTTTTTACCCATTCTGGCATTAAGCGACTCAGTTTTTGTTTTACCGGCTTTATCCGAGGGTCAATCGGGATACGGTGTTTGGTGATCTGTCTGTCCACTCTTGGCATGTCCTCATATGACCAAGTAAACGCTGCCACGTGACATTTAAGTACATTCGTGATCTCTCTTTTTTCTTCAGGAGTCAAATCATTGGAAATTATCACCATTTTTGGTGACTCATTTGTGCCCAAGTTAATTTCATTTATTGATGTGTCATGAGTGTTAAAGACGTTATGTGTATGATCATATGAATGCATGGTGCCGTCAGGTAGAACATCAAACAAGTAAGCAAAATTTTCATACTTCATTGAATGAGCCTTGTAGGTAAAATTGTCAAAAACATCAGAAATGTTCATTATTACATCATTAATTTCTTCCTCCATAGGCGGAGGCGCTTCAATTGTTGTAGCAGTAGGTGCGTCAATGGTAGGTTCTGCCTCAAGAGTGGTCTGCATCAGCTTTTCAGTGAGGAGCTTGATAGTGCCTAGTAGATCCTAGTCTCGCGCATCACTTTTCTTCATCAGCTCGTTAACAGCCTTAGTCAAAGCTGCCATCGCATATTCTAGTACTCTGCCCTTTCCAGACTCCTCGATTGAGGTTACTGCCAGAATTGGTTTTTCTTCCAAATTAGCATCAACGGGGGGGGGGGGGGGGGTTCAATCAGCTTGCCGGTCTTGAAGTCAAAGATATCGTTGAATATCTCGAGCCCCTGACCTCTTCTCCTTTCAGGATCGTCGATTCTGGTTCTCCCAGATATGCCTTAGTACCTTTTACCTCGTAGACGCTTACCATGTTACAAAATATGGGCCGTTTATGCTTGTACATTTTCATGCTCGGGGTGAAACCCAGACCCAATCCAGGTGTGACAAGAATAGGGTCGATAGCCCTAATAATCCCCTGATGATATTTCCCCAGGCCTTTTCCAAGGATAAAGCCTTGCTTCTTCATTTGAGTTCTTAGGCTTCCAGGGAAGAAGCGGTATCCCTTCAGAGTTCTGCATCCCTTCTTTTCTGCAGTGGCCATTGCCACCCTTAGTCCTTGCATTGTTCTCTCCTCAAATGCGGCAGCCGCCATCATTGATTTCTCATCAGCCTCGATTATCACCGGCCTCCCTTTATGAATAAGCTTTATCTTCTGGTGTAGAGTAGAAGGGACTGCCCCTATTGCATGGATCCATGGCCTGCCTAGAAGTAATGAATAAGTTACTAAAATATCCAGCACAGTGAACTTCACACTAGAGGTCACTCCTCCAGCGGTGACCTCTGATTCAAAGCTTCCTACTACACCCCTCTTCGAATCATTGTAGGCACGGGTCACCATGTCAGATTTGGCGAGCATATCCTTCCTTAGCCCTAAGTGAGGTAGGACCTTAGGAGGACAAAGATTGAGAGCCGAGCCATCATCTACCATTACACATGGTATAGCGTGATCGAAAATTTGGACCTTGATAAATAAGGCCCGATTATGTAGTCCCAGTTCCTACTGTAGTTCTGACTGATCGAAAGTTATGGACGGCATTTGAGGGGGAACAATTCCTTCTCCGATGGTATCACACTTCTCTATTACTAAGGTAGTAGGCGTGGCAGGCATCTCCATCAACCTCTTAACTAAACCCATTCTATGCTTTTGCGAAGTCTCAAGCAACCTCCAGATACTGTATTTGGCCTGAGTTCCCTTCAACTATTTTACCAGAGGGTCTATGTCTAGCATGCCTTCATCCACCTTTGGGGGTAGAGGTGGCTCGGGCTATTCCCTCGCTATTTCCTCCGGCCTGGAGTCATTGAGCTATATAGTCTCATCCCTTTTGAAAACTCTTCCACTCCGAGCAACCCTTAGTATTCCATTCTCCATCATTCTTGTTTCTCTAGAATTGAACCAAGGGTATTGGTCATATCCATCCTCCGCTTGGTCACGTCGCCCCTTCAGTTTGTATGAATCCAAGTTTATGGGCTTCTTCCCACCAGAAATGATCTCTCCCTCAGCCGAGGTTCCTTCTTCGGGTTTCCCCTTCCTTCTCGACTTAGGGACATATGCATCAAGATCAATGGGCACCCTGGTTGGTGCTTTCCTGGATTCCACCTTCATTGCATCCCTCCATGGTTCTCCTTCCTCTGCTGAGAACACTTCTACCAAAGGATCATCCTTGATGCCTTCATCTTCATCAACCACTGCATTCACCACCGGGTTAGATCGAGATAGCATCACTAGAACAGAATCAGTGGGTATCCCTGATCCTACTGCGTGAACAGTACGATTTCTGGTCATTATCTCCCTGTCGAGATAATGAGCGTGAAAAGATACTCATCAAAATTTGGAACTGGCAGCCTTGATAAATGATAGCGATACCAATCCCGGGAACCACCTATTATCAATTGCACTGCAGAAAGCTCAGATGGTCTTTGCGCCAGCACTAGATAGATAAACATCCATCGCTTTATATAGCCGGTGAGCGTTTCTCCTTCCCTCTGTACACAAGCAAGCAGATCTCGCATTGTTTGTTTCAAAGGTTCTAAAATGTGAACTCCATCTGGAACTCTGCAGAGATGTAATTCCAATTGCTCTTGGTTTCAACTGATTGCATCTCATACCACTGACTTGCTACTCCTGCTAGTGAGCACGGAAACAGTGTAGCTATCATGTTTTGAGAGAGGCCCTGCGCTCGACACAGGATATAAAACTTGGACAAGTGGGAAGATGGTGAGTCATTCCCATTAAAAATGGACATACCGGCTAAGCTAAAACTAGCCCTCGAGACTTCTTCCTGCTCTCTAATCACCCGATTGGTTGAGTTAGATTCAAGCATCTCCATCACATTATTTGAGTCCATCCCCGACTCAATTACCATCACATACTCCTCTTCTTTACTGGCCGGTGCTTCTCCTGACTCTTCTCTCCCAACGTGAAGCGACGTAGGTTTTTGGCCAGTAAATACTGGTATCCCAGCAAATTTGATTTCAACAGCTTTAATGTTACCCCCTCACCATCGACGATTCGACTCTTCCTCCAGCATCTTCAAAACTCGACTAGGATCGATTCCTGACCTCACCATCATCATGAATTCTTGAAGCCCTTCAGATAGGCAGCTCAGAACCTTCCACTCTTCTAAGCTTGAGTTAATCATTCCTACCCTCACCTCAAAATTTGGCAAAGGGTTATTCTTCATGCTGGGGTTAAGCATAGGCTCATGGATGACCTTATCAGCCACCAATTTCTTAATTGCTTTCTGCAGCTCCATGCAGTTATTTGTATGGTGTCCCACGACCACATGATAATGATAGTAATTGTTCTTCTCTTCCGGCCTGGGAGGGACATGCTTCTTCAAGCTCTCTAACTGATTAAGTTCACGCAACTTGGTGAACAAGAATCCCAAGTTAGCAGCATATGGTGAGATGCCATGATATTCTTCCTTTGGTAACTAACAGTGGCTACCTTCTCTTCATTCACCAATTGTATTGCCGGTTGCTTCGCCTTCACCTGCACTGGGTTGGAATCATTCTTTCTGTAATAGGGCTTAGCAACCTGCTACCCCGTTTCCACCTCCATGGCATCATAGCGTTCGATCTTCTTGGCCTTCATGAAAACTTCTTGATAGCTATTGAAAGTCTCAGATCCCAGCCTCTTCCGGTAAGATGGTAGTGCACCATCTAAGAGCTTCATGATCATTTCTAGCATAGATAGGCGAGACTGTAAGCAGACTTGCGTATCCATCCATCTCTCAAAATATGGCTTGAAGATTTCCCCCGGTTGTTGCCTCACCGCCTCCAGATTTTGCATCATGGTGATTATAAGAGCATTGCACCCATAATGGTCCACCATTTCCTGGGACAGATGTCCCCAGTCATAGGATATGTCTACCGATAAATGACTGCACCATTCGTTTACCGGGCTTCCCAATGTAATAATAAACAGTTTCACCATCATTCGATCACTGATTCTCAAAGCCCTCATCACATTCTGATAATGCGTAATATGCACACGAGGATCGGTGTTGCCTTTATACTTCTCAAATTGAGGCATAGTAAAGGTCGGCGGTAAAGTATCCTCATCTCCAACTATGGGCTGCACTGGGATTACACCCCTCTGCCCCTGCACATGAGTGGCTAAGAACTGTCTCCAGAGTTCAGCCATTCAAGGTTGTTGAATGATACTATTTGGGGCCTTCGAGAAACCTCCATACTACGAATTCTGGTAATACTACCCCTGACCCAGGAATGTCTGAGAGGGTCCGCCCCAGCTGGGCACTGTATGCTTAGCCATCCCTTGAATAAAGGGAATGTAATTAGAAGAGGGCCTAATCTCTGAAGACCCCACTACCCTTGGGCCAAAAGAAGCATGCCCCGGCTGCCTCGGGAAGAATTAGCCACTCACCTATGGCTCATACACTATCTGCGACTGATTCTATCCAGAACCAAACTGATAGAAGTTAGGGGTGGCTACTGCAGAACTCGGGAATACAGCAGTGGAAGATGACGATCCTCCCGATAGAATTATACCACCAACATTTGGTACCACATAATTTGCCCTCTACTTGGGCTACCCAATTCTAGTGTGGTGATTGAGGATTGATGTAAATTGGTCACTATTAGCAAAAGCGTTCATAGCTAAAGCAATCTCGACGCTCACTGATGAATGATTTTCTTATGGGTTCTGGGCCACCCCAAGAGTTTGCTCATTAATCACGTTCTCTTCCTGCTGATTAGACATGTTACGAAAACTACAAGGAGTATCTTGATCTGAATCCGAGCTAGAGTCGGTATACGAAACTCCTTCCTGATGAACTGTGACTGGAGATAGACGGATCAGCCGGCCAGAAGCCCTGTTCTAAGTTTTATGATAAAGTGGCTTTTTCCTAGATGACACACATAAGGAGATTGTTAGGGAATGCATGTAAAATCATGATGCATGATTGATGTGTGAGGTGTTTAATGCTATGGCTGCGGAAAAAGGGTTAGTGTGCCATGATGCGAGATGGAAATCACACACAAAAAGAGCAAAATCGTTAGTCCATGCGATAAATGAAGGTCCAATGGTTTTGAGATCCGTACTCTATCCTAGGGATAAGGTGAAATGAAGTGACCTAACTACCCGTGTGGTGATAAGTCAAAGGTTCGAGAACTAAAGTTAGTTCTCTTGGTGTTTGGGTGACCAGTGTGACATACCCTAACGAAAAGTGAGAAAAAAATGTATGGAAATAACTACCGTATGTAGCATATAGATGAATGTTTTGGTTCTTTTGCCCATTAGGTCAAGGCCTTGGATGTTAGTGGACCGACATCATCATAAAAGGTATGTAGTGATGCATGAATATTTTGGGTGAAAAATAGGGTTAAGACATCAACTGGGATATCTTTTGTGTTCATGTTTGCCTAAGGTAGGCTTTTGGTGAATATGGGTGCCCCAGAAGGGTGGTATTTCGGATGCCAAATGGGCATCGTGCCAGGATTATGGTAAGTTCTTTTTACAAGTCGGATGTCATGTGGACATCGTGCAAAAATGTGGGTGAGTGATGCGATATGATTTTAGTTGGTTTCAGGTCATCCTAAGGTGACACGATCTTGAGTATCTACTAAGTTCCTACGTATGAGTGATATCAAACCATGTTTAGTATCATGAGTGTGTGCTTTTAAGTGTCTACACAAAAATTTGTGGTTAGCATGGTACATTTGTACAATGCATGATGAATCGAAAAGCGGTAAACACTTAGCACATAGCACACAATATCTTTCTTCCAACCATACAACTCCCGCGCATAGGGTTTTTGGCTAGTCTCTATCCTAAGTTTGGTTTATCTTAGTACCAAGAGGATACTAAGGAGCGCATCTACAGGAAAATATAATGCATGATCGCGTGTTTGGGTAACACCCTAGGGAAAATGCCTACGGTTTATTTACATGAGGGTTTATAAATGGGTTGCTTATGTAGAAGGTTATTGTTGCACTGAAGTACACTCTAAGCCTCTCCCCAAATAGGTTCTAATGAGGGAGGTACATGCGATATGGCAATAAGTGCTCCACTCGCTCAAGTACTATCTTTTCTCAGGGAGGCAGATTAGTACAAGAGAAAGCTTCGTGGTAATAGGGGTACCTTAGACTTGTGAGCTAATCCCTTCTACTGCAATGCGTTATTATGAATATGTCAAAATTAAGAGAAAATGAAATAATGTGATCAATAATTTTCGGCACTTATCCAAAATCTAAAACCTTTTAAAAAAACAAGTTTTAGAAAAAATCCCCAGCGGAGTTGCCACTGTGAGCGAGCGACACGGAGCGATGGGCCGAGAGCACGCGATTTCATAGGCGCGGTCCATCGAGGGGTTTGAAAAAGAAAAGCACTAGGTTGGGGACCTGGGAAAAAAGGTTGAAAGAGAAAAGAGAAAATGTTTTAGATCGGTTCGAACCCGAATCCGCCGTCTCTTAGTGTGGAGTCACCACCTGGATTAGCTCTTTCCAGGAATTAGACTCCTGTGAAGCTTAACATCCGGGGGATGGCCCACCAAGACACAGAGATTCGGGTTTAGGATAAGTTGCTTATTTCTCATTGGATCACATTAAATTACATCTACTAGAAAACCGTTTTCTTTTAATCGTGCATATTCGCACTTTGGTCATCTTTTATTTTAAATGCTTGATTCGCGTTTTGTAAAATAAACCATCCATAAAGTAGAAAAATAAACCATCCACAAAGCATTAAGTAAATGCAGAAAGTAAATGTGGAAAATAAAATTACAAGGTTTTCAAAAATCGGGGGATGCAACCGCCCACTAACCTATTAATTACATTTCCCAAAAAAATTGAAATTGCAATACCCGAAGGAAAATTAAAATCCTAAACATACATCTAATCCTAATCTATCTACATCCACAAAAGTTAGCATAGGGGATAACACGTATGTTCGATTTTAAATTTGGCAAGGCCCATGTGGCCTACAAAAATTCAATCGCGATATTGTGTTTGTTATTTAAATAAAACAGTTCATTTTATTAGTACGTTGATTGCTCATTTTAATTAATGAAATTGCTCGCATGGTAAATTGGTGAGGGCTATTATCCGAGAATTTGTTTTATTCCCTTCGTGGGGGTGTTCTAACATACATCTCCTTTCAATAAAGAAAAAGATGAAGAAGAATTATAGAAGTTGAAATAAAATAAAATGATAAAAATTCTAGGTTCACAGATTAAATTAGAAGAAGAAATTAAACACTGAAAGCACGAGAATTGCAATTCTAGGAACTCAGAGGCTTACCCTTACGGAATGAATCCACTTCAAAGATATCCGATTGGCCATTGAAAATCCTCCTCATCCTTTATGTTTCGGTAAAAAAAATTATGTAGGATGTCCAAAAAAACAGTTCGTCTTGTTCTTGGAAATTAAAGTCATTCTAAAGTTATATTTTGTCTGATAATTTTCAGGATCCTGATAATAAAAAAAGACCCGACTATTTATAGGAAAATCCCGAAAAATCCAAAAATGGTAAAGTTTTTCTGGCGAGGGGCCTCGCCGGAGGAAATCTTGGCGAGGCCTCGCCAAGGACATTGGCGAGGCTAGCCTCGCCAATTTTGGCAAGGCAAGCCTCGCCAAACCCTTGGCGACGCCTCGCCAATCTTGGCGAGGCGGCCCAGGATTCAGACCTCCGGGCTTCTGTTTTTGAAGTTTTCTTATATTTTTTTATTTTGTTTGTATTTTCGTATTTTTTATTTAATTAATTAATTAATTTCTGACTAAAATTAAATAATTTTATTGAAAACGTCTTTCTGAATTAGAGATGAGGAGGATTCCCATTTGGATACGTCAGGATACTCGAAAGTTGTGTGATTTAAGGATAAAATCTTGAAAAAGCTGTCTTCATCGAACGAGCGAGCTGGTATAAAATCCCGTGCTCACAGCAGTGTCCATGTGAACCAAATTCTCTGCTACAGTTAAAATCGCAGGAGTAAGACCTGTGGAGAGTGGATCAATAACTGATAGCAAGCGGAAAGGGGCAATTGCTCGAACCCCACAAATAAACTCTGATAGGAGAAGTATGGCCATCATGGAGGGCCATACGATATGGGAGCTGGGTGTAGTCTCGCACTAGTTAAGGATAGCTTAAACTCGAAAATCACCGAAGTTAGGAGGCACAGATAAAAAGTGTTTGTTGGATTCTAAATTCCCCAATCCTATCAGCTTGTCCTCACCTCCAATTTGGAAGGAAGGAAATGCAAAGGAAAGCCTCATAGGGAACGTCAAAGTTGGATTCTCCAGAAAAGGAAGCCCCAAGATGGCATGATACTCCTCGACTAAGGGGTAAATCTCGAGGTCCCCAAAGTGACAGATGTGGGTGGCCAGATCCCAGAATTTCAGAGCTGCACGGACAAAGGTCATGTTCACGTACTTAGAAGAGAGCTACTGAAGGCCTCGCACTCCAAATCCATTGAGTTTTCACCAATCAAGCCCTCGGGTGGTGCAGAGGAATGCCCTAAGTTACTCGTTATGTGATGATATCAGCAAGAAAAAGCAAAAGAAAATTCCTCAAAACTGGTGTTGCCTATAGGCATTAAAAGAAACATTAGCATACCACATTCATTCATTTATAGATACACATAAACATTCACAAACAAACAAACATTCACTTCCATGAAAAACAAAAGCGCAACAAGTAAGGACCCAGCAAGCAGTAGCCAAAGTCTTGTTCTTTTTCCATAAATCCAAGATTTTGAAGTTTTACAAAGACTATCTAAGAGTTTTGTTTAAAAAGAAAAAAAAAGATAAAAAAAAGAGCTCCTAAGCATAGGTTGCTTATTAGTCATCTCCACCAACCGAATCTCAAGGCTCCATGGTAGCAATCTCAAAATCCTCAGGGCACATACTCCTAGAGGCGCCATCAATCGAACGATGTGCTAGAGGAGGATGAGGGACACTAAAATAGCTAGGGTCCCACTCAAGAGTAAGCAGTTTCTCGATGCATGACCCATCAAGTAAGGTAGAGAAGTCAAGCTCAAGGGAGTGGGTGAAATCCTTAGTAGCAGCTCGCTCCTCCTCCGGAGCTCAAGCAGACACTACGATCTGCCGCAATAACTCCTGATGCTGGCCATCCATACTCTGGTATCGGGAGTCCAAATCTCGATGACTGGTGTCGTAGCTTTGGTAGTGAGAATCCAGATCCTGATGGTGAATGTCCAATGCATGGAAGCAACCCTTGAGCTCCCGGTAGGGCTACTCGTAGTCATTCCCCCTAGCCGCCAATGACTGCAACCATCATGGCATACAAGAATCACAATCATATACATCAAGCATAATATATTGTACATGCATTACAAATCAAATATAAACTGGTAAAGAGGGAAAGCGTACCCGCACGACTCCATCCTGCGAAATCATTAGGTCCCTCATGGTAAGGGAATGCCGGGCCACTTGCTCCATCTCCTCCCGAGAAATCTACAGTATGAACAAAAGTACATCAGACATTCTAAAACCAGTACACTACATTTGAGAATGAGTCATTTAGTTAAAGACTTACATGAGTGACATTGGAAGGGTTGAAAGATGGCGTATGGAGGTTCTGAGGGAGGGACGCCTCTCTCTCCATCCTCGAGTAATCCATCAGATAGAAAGATGTATCCAATGGGATCGTTAATCACCCCTTAGTGACGCCTAAATAACCGAAGCTAGGACCTCTGACGGAGGTATTTAGGTCAAGAACCCGAGCCCTCTTCCTAGAAGCCTCTTACATTAACAAATTAAAGTCAGAAATAAGATCAACAAAAAAAAGAAACGTTCGATATAGTGCAACTCTTATACCTGACAACCCACACCGATACCACTGATGCCCACACCGTAACCTCCTGCCTCTGACTACCTAGCCGCGTACGAGGTCACTCAACCTCAGCCTGGGTCGGAGGATAGAGTGGGATTAACGTGTCCTAGATGAATGCCTCGTAATTGCTACGCCGATCGGAGATCCGCAGGCCATGCTCCTCAAAGAAAAGTCACCTCTCCTCTAGGTCGGTGATCACCAAGTGCGCCAAGAAGAGTCCGGTGGGAGGCGCATGAGGGATATATCTCTCTACCACTAGCTTATTTCACCAGTACTGAAGAGGCTCCCCAAGGTACCACTCACACATCCTAGGACCCTCCAAGATGAAGCGGTTCCGGTCCACCTCCTTCCAGAACTCCTTCACCATATGATTGCTCAGGAGCTCCCTTCAAGGGTTATGATCAACTTGAAAGTACAATCAGCTCAAGTTAGGATAAGTCACTAACAAAAGACAAATGTGATTCTGTTTACCGAAACAAGGAACATTACCTGATCGAGTGTCAAGCTACAGAGGTGTTCACGGTAATCCTCAAGTGATAGTATCTCTCCCTCAAAAGCCGAACAAATCCGAGTAAGACAACGAGCTCGAATCTCTATGTCTTTGTGGGTCATCCCCCAGACATTAAGCCTCATAGGAATTTAATTCTTAGAAGAGCTAATCCATGTGCGACTCTACACTAAGAGACAATGGATTTGGGTTTGTCCAATCTAAAAATGTTTTTGCTTTCTCTTTCAAACCTTCTGAGTCCACGACCCGGTAATTTTATTTTCAACAAAAACACCCCAGTGGACCACGCCTCTCATCTTAGCGCACTCTCGGCCCATCGCATTCCGTGTTGTACGCTCACAACAGTACCACATATTGCTGTAGACTAGATAGTAGAAATTGTAATAGGGCTTAGCATGTAAACTTAGCTCTATACACATTTTGTTTACTGACTAAGAATTTTGTTATCAATGAAAATTACAAGTTTTTATCCAAGTTAAAAGCTTCTTAACTTCTTATATGCTGTTGAATCTATACTTGTTTTGCTTAAAAACTATTGTAGGAATGTATGCTAAGACCAACCTCAAAGAAAAACTGAAGTAAGACAAAGTCCCAAATCGAAGAAAATTCCTCGAAGTATGGGGGAGTCAAGCTGATTGAAGAGAATTCACTTAATATGGGGGAGTCCACACTGATTAAGGATTTCACTCAACATGGAGGAGTCTTACATGATTTATCAGGCATTCCTATATCTTTAAACTATTTATTCAATTAATCTCTTCTACTACCTAATTTGTTAGCTGTTCCAAAATGGGGGAGATTGTTGCACCCAAGTTAATAGTACTTCACAGTACTTAAAAGTTTTGGAAATATTAAACTATCTAGGATAGTGAAATTAATTTAGTACTAAGTAGACTCTTAATTAATCAAGTTTACTTGAGATTGTTTAAGGGTAAACAACTCAGTCTATTGAGTCATTAATTAAGTTATGGCTTAGAGTAAGAAAAGATGAGTTAGCCTAGTATTACATAGTTTACAAAATATAGACTCAGCGAAGCTGAGCTAGCTTTTATTTATTAAAGGTGAGTATGTTTGACATTTAGAGAAATATATGACATAATTGCATTTAATGATTGATGTGAGGAATAAAATATTCTCTTTGATGTTTTTAAGGAGAAAAGGCATTGAAATTAAAGAAGATATTCAAGTGGTCCTAACAAAAAAAAGGTGTTAGTACAAAATGTTGGGGAATCCTCACTAAAGTCCAAGATAAACGGAATCCTCTGACATGTGTCGCTTCTCAGTGTCTCCATGCAACTATGCAATGCCATCAAGTCAACGAATTCCAAAATTCCACATTGCATCTCGCACGCATCTATTAGAATGGATTACTTGAAAGAAATGAGTTTTTGACACATCAAGATTAACGGATCAATCTCGTACCTCAACATTCAAATTCTCTGTCTATAAACATCTTGGAATTTGTTTAAAACTGGCAAACTCAATAGATATGAAGAGAAGAGAATTTGAAGAAAATGTTAGAATGAGAAGTTTGCAAAGGCTACTACCAGGAACTTCAAGTATAAGTATAAGACTGAAGCAGACATTTAAACTTGATGAATCACCTCGAATTTCTTAAAGAGCTGAAACTCTATTCAATCATTCCCAACTTTCAGAAATTCCAAATCAAGCAATCGAGCAAACAACAATTTTCCCATCTGTTTGTAATAGAGAGATATCACTTTAAATTTAACATTGTAAAGGATTAAACATTTATAAGTTGAAATCTTCTATTCATAATTTCTTTAAGAAATCTGAGTGACAGTTTAGGAAGGGTACTTAAATTGTGTTTGAGTGGTAGTTAGAAAGGAAGGTACTTTTTATAATCGTGTCCACCCATTGTAAAGGCTTCTCCTCCTAAAGAAGGAAGGAATCACTAGTAGATTAAAGCTCGAAAAGGAATCCGAGGACTAGAGGTAGGCTAGGGACCGAACTAGGAAAAAATTTCAGGTGTTAATTTTCTAACCTTCGTCGATTATCTTTATCATATCTGTCTCATTCATCATTCTATCTATTTTACAAGTGTTGCTTGGAAAACCAATCTGATCTAAGTAAAATATTAAGCAGCAATTGAAGATAAACTGTGCCAGCAAAGCTGAGCAGTTTATAGTTTTTAGACACAACTGAGCACGTCTCACTTAGCACTCATCTAAAAACTAATTTGAAAAAGAAATTTTATAAATCTTAAAAAGAACCAAGAAAAGCATTCACCCCCCTCTACTATCTATATTAAGCCATTTAGGACCAACAAATTTATCTAGTCTTGCTAACTTAAAAGACTTAGGTTGAATCACTAACAAATGCTGCCAAGTTATAGGCACTCAGCATTGTAAAAATGTTTTGGACTCAGCTCTTGTCTCTCTCTATTTATGCTAAGTGTTTAGAAGTTACTCTGTTATAAAATTTTATACTTTTAAACATTTGTTCCTAGAACAGAATATTCTTAGTTTGATGCATTTAGGTCTCAAAGATGAAATAGAGTTGAAATAAAAATGGGACTAACTATGTGGTCCAAGGAAATACAATCAGTATAGAATGTTGGCATTTTAATGCTAAAAACCAAAAACAATAGACTATGTCGTTGAATTTCAGAAAGAGTTGTGTCATTCTGCTTCTACTAATGCTTCAAGCATATCAACGTATTCCACGTAGCGGTACACTCCTTATTTTGCAAGACCGAATCAAATTGAAGATCAAGACTTGGCAAGAATTTCATTTAACGGTTTAATCTCAAATATTAAAGGTGTATTTTACTCATAAATGTCTACATGTCTCTCTCACAATAGATTCAAATTTATCTCAAACGAAAAGATTCTTGAAGACCTAGTGAGATGATAAACTAAAGATTAAACGAATTGAATGAAAAGTTTGCAATGACTACTTCAACATTCCTCTATAAATAAAAGGAAATAGGTAATTCAAACTTAGTGAATACACATGGAATTTCCTAGTGCAAAATCTACGCTCAAACTTACACAAAATTTTAGAATTTCCCAAATCTAAAAGATCAACATTAAGTTCACTATATTCTTTGTGAAAATTATTATATCACTCAAAGCTATAATAGATTAGATCTTTAAGGAGAAAACAATAACTCTATAAGTTATTTTATTCATTTCTTCAAATTAGAAATTACTTGAGTGATAGTGAGATAGAGAAGGATACTCTAATCTCACTTGAGGGTTAGATAAGCTTGGAAGGTACTTGCTTCTAATCCCTTTGTGCAGGTTTCTTATAGAACCTAAGTTAATAGTACCTTACAATGCTTAAAAGTTTTGGAAATAGAAAACTCATTAGAATAGTGAAATTAATTAAGTACTAAGTATACTCTTAATTAATGAAGTTGACTTGAGTTTGTTTAAGGGAAAACAACTTAGTTTGCTGAGTAATTAATTAAGTTACTGCTTAGAGTAGGAAAAGCCGAGTGTATGCTGAGCACTACGTAGTTTAGAAGTATATCTGCTCAGCTACGCTGGGTTAGCTTTTATTGATTAAAAGCTGTATTCACTAAGACTTAGAGAATTATATGACACATGTGCTACTAACATTTTCTGTGAGAGACAGAATATTCTTTAGTTACTTTTCAAGTTAAAAGTGTTGAAATTAAAGAAGATTTCCTGTGGTCCTCACAAGATAAAAAGTGTCAGTACGGAATGTGAGGATTCCCTCACAAAAGTCCAAGGTAAAAGGAATTCTTTGTCATGAGCCGTTTCTCAACTCTTCGCGCGACTCTACCAACTTCAGCAATGTCAACCAATCTTTAGATTCCACATTGCATTCCCGCGTGCCTCTCTCAAACCAAATTGCTTGAAGACAAATGAGATTTTGTTAACAAAATTTTATCGCACCTTGATGTTCAAATTTCTATCTCCAAACGTCCTCGAATTTGTCTCCAACTGGAAGATTTGAAAGATATGAAGAGAAGTGAAATTGAAGAACTACAAGGATGAAAAGTTTGCAACAGCTACTTCGTAAAGCTTCACGTATAAATAGAAGACTGAAGCAGACATTCAAGCTTGGTGAATCACCTCGAATTTCTGTAAGAGTTGAAACTCTATGAAATTACTCCCAGCTTCAAGAAATTTCAAATTCAAGCAATCAGCAAATAATCATTTCAAATCTATTTGTAATAGAGAGAATCAAATACTTAGATTTAACATTGTAAGGATTCAACATTTAATAAGTTGAATTCAGTTGGCATTTTCATATTCAAATCTGAGTGTCAGTTTGGGAAGGGTACCCAAACTGAGTTGAGTGGTAGTTAGAAAGAAAGGTAATTTCTATAAAAAAATAGTGTCTACCTGCTGTAAATGCTGCTCCACTTAAGTAAGGAATAGACACTAGTGGAATAAAGCTCAGAGAAGGTATCCGGGGACTAGAGATAGGCTCGGGGCCGAACCAGGATAAAATTCAAGTGTTGAAGTTCTGAACTTTCGCTTTTAACTTTTACTGTGTCCATCTCATTCATCATTCTATATCTGTTAAGCATTTTGCTTGAAAAATCAATCCTACTTGAGTAGAGTACTCAACAAGAGATTGTAGATAAACTATGCCAGCAAAGCTGAGAAGTTTATAAGTTTTTATATCAACTTAGAACGCATAACTCAGCACGCATATAAAAACTTAACTTGGTTAAACAATTTTTGTAAATCTTAAACAGTAACCAAGA
Source organism: Euphorbia schlechtendalii (assembly GCA_949673415.1). Lineage (NCBI taxonomy): Eukaryota > Viridiplantae > Streptophyta > Magnoliopsida > Malpighiales > Euphorbiaceae > Euphorbia > Euphorbia schlechtendalii. The sequence goes on along the minus strand of CATIWQ010127565.1, from coordinate 2,407 downwards.
TTCGCATTCACCCCCCCTCCATGGTTGTTTACAAGCTAAGGATAAACAAGTGGTATCAAAGCAGTTGCTCAACTTATTGACTAATCATCTTTAAGTCAAGATCTATAAATGGCTTACAACAACTATAGTTCTGGCTTAGGTCAGGCAGTTCTCTTAAAGGAGGGAATGTCTGTTACCAGGTGTGAGCACGGGATTTTGTACCAGCTCGCGTGTTCAATGATGATGGCTTTTCGGGAAATTTATCCTCGAATCACACGATTTTCGACCATCCGACGATCTTCATATGGGAATCCTCCTCGGACGTTTTAAATTATTTAACTAAATAAAAAAAAAATCCCACACGGAGGCAGCCTCGTGAGGAGGTAGCCTCACGCGAGGCTGCGCAAGGTAGCCCGAGCGAGGCTGCGCGAGACAGCCTCGCGAATGGCAGCCTCGCGCAAAGGTGCGAGAGGCAGCCCGCACTCCCCGCGAGGGTCCTAAGGGTCCCTCGCGGGGACTGCCCGCGAAGGTGGTATGGAACCCTCGCGGGCCTCTCCGCGAGGGTCCTAAGGGCCCCTCACGGGGCTTGCCCGCGAGGGTCCTAGGCGACCCTCGCGGGGATTCCCGCGAGGGTCTTCAGCGACCCTCACGGGGCCTCCCCGCGAGGGTTCTAGGCGACCCTCGCGGGGATTCCCACGAGGGTCTTAGGCGACCCTCGCGGGGATTCTCGCGAGGTTCCCTAGCGAACCTCACGGGGCCTCCCCGTGAGGGTCCTAGGCGACCCTCGCGGGGATTCCCGCAGGGGTCCCTACCGACCCTCGCGGGGCCTCCCCGCGAGGGTCCTAGGCGAGCCTCGCGGGGATTCCTGCGAGGGTCCCTCGCGGCCCTCGAGAGGGAGCCTCGCGGGGACTGCCCGCGAGGGTCCCTTGCGGCCCTCGCTAGGGAGCCTTGCGAGGATTCCCACAAGGGTCCCTCGCGGGGACTGCCCACGAGGGTACCTCGCGGCCCTCGCAAGGGAGCCTCGCGGGAGACCCCGCGAGGCCTCGCGAGGGAGTCTCGCAAGCGAGACCCCTCGCGTGCGAGGCTCCTTATTTTGGATTTTTCGGGACTTTTTTATCTATATATAGTCGGGTCTTTTTCAGTACAAAGGACGGGAAAATTTAGAGAGAAAAATCCTTTCTTTCAGAACAAAAATTAAAAAACGTTTTTTATTACTTTCTTCTAACTTTTTCTCAGATCCAAAAACACTTTCGGATCTCAAATTTCTTCATCTTTTTTATAAAATTTCTTCATCTTTTCTTCATAAATCCTCAGATATTCTCAGGTCTAAAACTAATTTAGAACTCGAGTCTGATTATCTTTTGGATAAATAAACGCTTTATTTTCCAACAAAACAATCTTTTTTTCAATTAAATTACACTAAAAACCCAAGAATTAAACGGAGATTTTTGGATTTTTTTTTATCAACCTTTTCACATTAAATCACCTAAACTACAAAAACGATCGAGGAATGCTCCCGGAGATCTAACGGACACGCCGAAGTGGATTCACGCCAAAAGGGTAAAGCCTCTGATTTCCTAGAACTGCAAATCCCATGTTCACCTTCGTTTCTTTTTAATTTTTATTTTTAACCTAGGAGTTATTTTATTTTACTGTAAATAATGTTGTAATTCTCCTTCTTCTTCTTTTATTTCTTTTTAACTTCTGTATTAGAATACCCCAACGAAGGGAATTAAAACATATTCCCAGAAAACAGACCTCATTATTTGCCATGCGGTCATTTTCACTAATAAAATTGACCAACATACATGTAAATGAAAATGAACTATTTTTATCTAAATTAAATACTTTAAATCGCTGATGTTTTAATGAGGCCACACGGGCCTCGCCAAAATCAAATCGAGCATACGTGGTGTATCCCCTGTTCTAACCTTTGTGGATGCAGGTTAGATGTATGTTAGGCTTTTATTTTCCTTCGGGTGTTGTACATTTTATTTACGGAAAATGTAAATAATAAAGTAGCGGGCGGTTGCATCCCTCGATTTTTGAAGCCTTGTAATTTTATTTTCCGCATTTACTTACTGTTTTTGTGGATGATTTATTTTTTCCGTTTTGTGAATGGTTTATATTTCGCAATATGTGAATCATGCATTTAACTCAAAAAATGAAATAAGTGCGAATATGTACAGTTAAAAGAAAACGGTTTTCTGTAGACGTAATATATTGTGATCACTTAAGAAATAAGCAACTTATCCTGGACACGAATCTCTGTGTCTTAGTGGGCCGTCCCCCGGACGTTAAGCCCCACAGGACTCTAATTCCTGGAAAGAGCTAATCCAGGTGGCGACTCCACACTGAGAGACGGCGGATTCGGGTTCGAACCGATCTTAAACGTTTTCGCCTTTTTCTCTTTTTAACCTTTTTTCCG
>CATIWQ010127514.1:0-20394 GCA_949673415.1 Euphorbia schlechtendalii | reverse complement strand
ACTTCGAGCAACATCAAATTAAATTTTGTTTATATTGCAAAAAAAAAAAAAAACTCTACCCGATTTAAAAATTTGACACAATCACATCAAAACTGAATCCTCGAAAGCCTGCTTTATATGCGAGCTGCAAAAACAAAAGGTGAAACGACACGGGTCAGATTGAATTAATCTACAGCCAGGTGAATTGTTCTAGCTAAGAAATAAACAGAACTAACTAACAAAATAACTACCGTCTTTAAATGCACGAAAAATCGAGACTTTGAACACCTCTTTGTTTTTCAGCAGCTCAAACACACAAACATCTCCTTCCTTGAGATTATTTCCGCGCCGAAATTTATTCCATCCCCTTCCAATATCCCAACGGTTAAATCCTCTTGTACCGAGACTAACTTCCCATTCTTTTCCTTCGGAAACTCGAAGTTTCACATGCCTAGAATCTCCACTTAGATACCTCGAAAATTTTTTCGGTACATACTGCGATAAAAAAAACCTTAATTCTATAAAAAAAACCCTTCTTTGTAAAAAGTGTTACGTGGCGAAAATAAACAATGTGGGACAATTGCTTTTTTTTGCGACATAACATAAAAGGGTTACCTGTCTTGCGATTTTGAAACTACTTTCGTGCAACACGACCATAAACGAAGGATTTTTCGGCTTGCTCATCCTGGCGGCCGATATCGCCCTCTCACTTTCCGGCGTATTCTCGACGGAGTTGAAGTTCTCACTGGTGACCATTTCGAATTCTTCTCCCGATTCTGTTTCACCTAAAATAAAAAAATTCGATGGTCAGGAAAGAAGTAACTAGAACCGAAAATACTATGAAGATCTTACTTGTGTCTATATCCGATGGTTCATCGATTTCGGTTATCTCAAATGACTGCTCCACCGCTCGATCTTTGTTCGTCTCGGTGATGTCCTCGAAATCGACCTCACAAGCAGTCGAATCGAATAAGATAAAGCTGAAATTGGAGAAACCATTGTATTGGAAGACTAGAAAGTGGCCGTGGCGGATCGAATGGTGTTCCGTGAAATTTTGCCAACCATCATCGAACCAAACACCGTTTTCGTCTTTTGATAGCCCGACTTTCCAAACGCGGCCGTTAGGGGCAATCAGATTAGCGACGTCTGTAAGTTCATCACCAAATATTCTGACGAATTTGTTTGGAACCCTCTGCTTGAGTTTTAATCCGAGTTATTTAGTGACAAAAATACATTTTTATACAATGTACAGAATGTAATTTTAATGTACAAATTGCAAAATCATAATAAAAATTCATTGTTTAGAAAAATATTATGGCCTAAAGCAACACATTCACCCAATATTTCATTTCTCAGGTAAACTGCATTAAACACAATTTGCATGGTAATATAATACTTAGGAAAAAGAGACCTTTTCGGCCGTGGATTATTAGTCAATTTGTCTATCGAGTATACATGTTACATATTTAGTCTATAGAATATGAATTTATTTCAATTTAAATTTATAAATATGCACAGTTGAATTTAACTGATTATAAGTCCAAAAAAAGATTACTTTAACTTTTTGGCCCTTTAACACGATCATGTGAATTACCGTCGATCAAGTTTTGCAACGAGCATGCATTTTCGTTCATATGGGTAATAGAAAGGTAATAGAATGTAAGATGACATAATATAATACAAGGATTAAATGAGCAAGCATGTTATAAATATGTTACAAAAAGGTCCTTTTGCCTCTAATACTCTTGCCAACAAAATCATTTTTGCAAACTATGTCTGAAGTATAATCTTAGTATTATTCAGAATAAATGGACTTTGAATTTTTCGATTCAGACAAAAATTGAAGATCTCAAATTGAATATACCAGTTGATGATTTTGTAAAATTTTAAGTTCTGTTTGGTTACTTGAAAACAAACAACTTCCATGGAGATTGTAGCATAATTTAATTGTAATTGCAAACATAAAAAGAACAGAAATTACTTAAAAATGAAAAAAAAATAAAAATAAAAAGATTCACTTTTAAAAAGGAGAATTACCAGCTTCTTTTGTTCCAAAGTAGAAGAAAGGATGACCTTGAAGAAACGAAAAATAGCAGGGCCATCCACCGCACCATCCGGCTGCCGGAGATCATTCCGGCTACTGCTCTGCACTTTCTTCCGGCGAGCCATTACAAAAATCCCAAAATTGAGAGCTCTGATGAACTGGGAATAAAAATTTGATTGAGAAAGCTAGCATTGAATTAATTATATTGTGAAAATGGGGAAAGTATGCATGTGACTCTGCAAAAACTATGCATTGCTAATTTGAGGAAAAGTGGAAAACGCAGTAGTTCAACAATACTCTCTCAATTTTAGCAAGTACAGTCTGTTTACAACTATGAATTTCACTTTCAATTTCAGAGAATTAATTAGATGACTTGTGAAAATGAGTTAGCTTCAATTTACATTCATGTTAAGAATTAAAGTTGGAATAATTATGGAATGCCATAAACTTGATGAAAAAGAGAAATGGAGTAATGAAGCAAGAATTTTACTTGCATTAACCGCTGAAATCCTATTTTAGGATGTTAAGTGGACACTTTTCTATGTATTATTTTAAGTATACATGTTTGAAGCATTTTTAATTATTAATTTAAAAATACACAACTATACTTAATATATGAAGTATCTAAACAAAAAGTATAAATTTCGGTATTCTTTTCAACTTTTTAAAACTGGAATGAATTAAACTATATTTATTTCAAACCAAATATAACTGTATCGAGCTAAATGTATATTATTGGAAGACATTTGAGTTACACAAAATATCAAAATAATCTTTCAAGTCAAAAAATGAAATATAATTTGCGTTCTTTCCGTTGCCAATATCAAGGGTATTGTATGTGCAAAAGAAAAAAGACCCTTCACACATAATGACTAGTAGTAACGTGCAGACCCTTTAAATGTGAAAATAACCCAATATAAGAACAATGCTACAAGAATACCATCAATCCAACTCAGCTTTCTACTTTTACCTTTATAAAGGGGTTTCCCATTTTTTTTAAAAAATGAGAATTCTGACAGCATCTTTTGTATTTTCACGAGGCAACCATTGAAATAAAATTTGATTTAAATGATAATGAAACAAAAAAAATAGAAATTAAATTTGATAAAACAAAAATAACCATTAAAAATAGACAAATAGTAATTTACACTTTAGTACTGGGATCCAATTCTAGACTGCATTGTACTAACCCTTAAATAGTGTCCATTTTGTCCTTTGCTTTTGAGAAAATTGAATGCATAGTCTCCTCCATTAACAGAAATGGATACCCAGAAAATGCAAAACAATAACTTAAGTTTAGGTTTCCGAAACGAAAGATATGCTGAAGATTCATTGTTCACTTTCTTGCCTTCACTCTACTTAGATTGAGCTGAAGAAAGAAAAAAAAATGTAACCAACACAAAATAAGATTGAATATCTAAAATCAAGCAAAACAATTAAGCAGTTTCATAAATAAGAGTATCCCTTTACCTTTGATTGCTCGAAAGATCGAAACTTTGAGCACATCTTTGTTTTTCGTGAGCTCAAAGACACAAACATCTCCTAGTTCGAGATCGTTGCTCCTCACAAATTCGTTCCATCCAAACCCGATATCCACACGATTATTTCTTTGACACAATTCAGCTTCCCATTGCCTCCCATCCGAAACTTGAAGTTTTATACACTTCAGCGATTCGTTCAGATACTGGTAGAATTTATTTGGCACATACTGCAACACAATGCAGCAGCTTACTTAAAAAAAACCCGAAATGCATCGTTCATTACCATTATCTCGTTTAGAGGCTTACCAATTTCCCGCTGCGATGATTATATTCACGTAAAAGAACCATAAAAGAGGGCCTTTTGGGCGTGTACTTATTCGCAACAGCCATTGCCCTCTCGCTATTCGGGGTGTTCTTGAAACGATTGATCATTCTACAGCTAATGATTTCTGTTTCTAGGTCTTCACATTCAACCAACGATTTCGTTTTACCTGCATTTGGTACATAAAAGGTTTTTTAAAAAAAAAGAATTTTGTGGACAGAAATTCGAAACAGTGTAAAGATCTTACAAGATCGATATTTATCCCGACTTGATTTATCCGACTCCAAAAGCTTATATTTTCCCGTGTTCTTTCTCCTCGTGGCATTGTCATCGTTGTTGATGGCCTTGATCGGACGGTCCACCTTTGGCCGTTTGTTCCTTGTGTAAACCAGTTTGAAATATGGGCTCGCCATGGAAGCAGAACCTTCGTTTCTCTTCATCGGGAGTTTATCTTCGGGTTTCGTTCGTGTTTCGCTACATTCTATTTTGGCCTCTGGTAGTTTGCTATTTAAGGAAACACTAGATGGCGAGGAAATTTTAGAATTCAACACCTCAGAGGGGATGTTATCTTGGATTTCAACCTCGTTTCTTGTTACATGGTTATTTTCGTAAATGGGGGTTTGATTATAAAGCGGATATTCAACTTCGGAAGCGGTCTTGTCGAATATCAGAACATTGAAACTGCAGAGACCTGTGTATGCAAAGACTAGAAAGTGGCCATAGCCGATTGAATGATGACTTGCAAATCTTTTCCAGCCATCGTCGAACCAAATGTTGTTTTGTGTTTTTAATAGTCTCACTTTCCAAATACTTCCATTAGGGACTATAAGATTAGCAGAATCTCCAAGTTCGTTGCCAAATTTTCGAACAAATTTACATGGAATACGCTGCAGAAATTTCACTCAGATTAGGAAACTGGTGTAACTGCATAGTCCAATGAAAGTAATCAAGGGACAAATTAACATCCATTTGTATATAACTTACATAGTTCATGCTATTTAGAAGCAATATGCATAACAAAAACCATTGCTTAGATCAACTGCAGATGACTGCATTCTGTATTACAAAGAAAATGGCCTAAAACTAGCACAATCGCCGAATAAACTTCACACTTCAGATAAAATATATAGATAAATTGATTTTCAAGCATCTAGAATTCTTTTTTTCCATTCAATCACAATAATATACATATACTCATTTTAGAAAACATTTCATAATATCAACCTATATAGAAATTTAATTTGCAAACATAAAATCCGCTGTTGGACTTTCGATCAAGGTAGAATATTGGTGTAAAGGCATACTCCAATCGTAGTGACCAAAATTCAAGGGACAAATAAACATCCATTTATATACAAGAAGCATTTTACATGCAAATTGGGAGCAATATATCATTGCTAAGATGAACTGCAGATAAATGCAGTGTGTCTCACAAAACAATGGCCTAAAAGCAGCAAATTAACATCAATTTGTATATAAGTAACATATTTCATGCAAATTAAGAGCAATATGCAGAGCAAATGTCACTGCTTAGATGAACTGCAGATGAATGCAGTCTGTCTCACACAAAAAAATTACCCAAAAGCAGCATAATCCCCAAATAAAATCCTAATCTGAGATCAACTGCATGCATAATTTGATTTTCAAGTATCTAGAAATCAAATGTTTTTCATTCAATCACAATGTATAGGGGGGTAATATAAATCATTTGACTAAACAAAATCAGTATAGAAGAGCTCAGTTAAGGTACATAGAAGCGAATAACCGCCATTAGAGAATGTAGCCTAATTCAACTCCTAATCAGCAAATGAACTGAGGTTAGGTTAACAAAATTGGAGTTGATTAGAAAGGAGAAGTACCAGCTTGTTTTGTTCCAATGTAGTGGAAAGTATTATCTTGAAGAAGTGAAAAACAGCCGATCCATGTGACTGCCGGCGGCCAGCGTGCTCGCCACCGGACTGCACGTTACTCCGGCGAGCCATGGCAAAATCCCAAATTGTCTCGCGTAACGGGACGCCTACAAGACTCTGCAATTGTAATTTGCTGACTTCCACTTACGGATTCTGTTTATTATTTTCTGAGACAGCCCAAAATTAAGACAAAACATTTTTTTAAGGTACACGTGTATGACATATACGGTAATTATTTATTGAGTATATTTAACAACATACCAAAAAAAAATATATATTTTATTACTTTTACATTATGATATTCAGTTTATCATTTTATGAGATTATATTTTTTCATTTTACCCTTTTTACTTGTAACCATGGTCTCTCCTCCATTTAATTTGAATTTTGTAATTTCGAACATCTATATCTCATAAATCGTTAATTTTTTAATTGACGCTTTGAAATTTTTTGTTCGTCTTAATCTTATCTTTAAAATGACATATACATTTCAAATTTTCATAAAAATAAAAAATTTATCGCAATCTTATACAGAGTATAATAACTGTGTAATAAAAATAATAATTTTTCATGAAGGCGTTATACAATGTATAAGAGTGGTATAATGTATTTTAAAAAAGACTACAGAATACATTATACCACTATTATATCATATATAACGTCTTCATGAAAAAGCAGTAAAAAAGGATATTATACAACTATTATACTATGTATAAGATTACGATAAATTATTTTTTTACTAGAAAGTGAGTTTTGTTGTACTACTACATAATGTATAAGAGCTTTCATAGTAGGCTTAAGGTCTTCATGTCATGATTTTATGGTGAAATCGATACTCTTATGAACATAAAGGAGAAAAAAAATCTATATATATTCATTATACAACTTTATATCATGTGTAAAGCATTCATGAAAAAACAGTCTAAAATGACATTATACCACAATTATACACTGTATAAGATTACGAAACATTATTTTATTTTTCGAAAAAATCAAAGTGTATTTCATTTTAAAGATAAAATTAAGACGATCAAAATATTTCAAAGCACCGATTCGAAAAAATTAATAGTTTGTGAGATATAGGCGTTTGAAGTTGTAAAATTCAAAGTAAATAAAAGAGAGAAATAGTTATAAGGGTTGACAAAATCAATATGAAAAAATATAAAAGGAAAAATGTTTCTCCTATTCATGCAAAAGAAAGAAAAAATTCTTATTATTGAGTTTTGTAAAATTAAATATTTGTAGAACTTAAATTTTATGAGAAAATATGACAAATAAAAAAAAGCCCTTATTTAGTTTTGGCCAAATACATCTTTACCTTTCTAAGTTTCGCATAAAAAGTTTTTAGCCGCCTGAACTTTTAAAAATTTCTCTCAACCTCCTGAACTTGGTAGAAGTGTATCAATTTACCCTTTAAAATTGACAAAAGTGTATCAGTTCGCCCCTTAAATTTTATATGTCAGGTTTCGTTTGTTTGACTTTTCAAAGATGTCTATTTTCTTACCAATCAAAAGCTGACAAGTGACACTCAAAGGATATGTTTGCCAAATTTAGGGGTGAACCGATGCACTTTTGCCAAGTTTAGAGAGTTGAAAGAAACTTTCAAAAGTTCGGGGGGCAATAGAATTGAGTGCCAAGTTTAGGAGGGTGAAGACGCATTTAACCTTTATTTTTTCATTATTCCTTTTGTTATTCACACTAAAGAGTTGAATGCCAAAATTTTGTGATAACATAGTCAAATATGGCCAAGCGTGTCCTTCCCGCATGGAAGCTATCCATGCGGATCAAAGTCGCCTCAACAAAATCAGAGAATACCAAGTCATGTCTCATCTCAACAAAAAGGATAGGTCCAAGCGGCTACCAAGCCAAGTCAGTTTACCCGCCTGGAGAGATATCCCGCCAGCTTAGGAGTAGAATCAAATTAAGATTTTATTTCCTAAGAGATAATCTGTAATAAAGGTAGTCCTCATTAATTAGGACTCTCATTGTATAGGAACGAACTTTATCCTGATAAAGAGATAAGAATCTATTCAAGCACGAGTTCTATTTGAGATATAACTCACTCTCCCGATCTAATCTGGAATTATGCAAAGCCTATAAAGTGACCTGGGTCACGATTCAAAGGTGTGCATTCTAAATACTTAAAACTCTTTGTTTCCTCTTTTAATTCCGATCTAACTTAAGCATCGGAGAGATTAAGCCGATCACACGGCTATTCCCTCATAACGACTGTTCTATCTTGAAAGAACCATCAACTCATGTAAAAAAGGAGCATTAAGGAGTCAACTTCAGTTAAAGAGTTAGCGCGTGGAATCACATTTCAGGACTATTTCGTCATTACTGTTTTTCAAGAATTCTTTAGTAAAATTTAATGGCAAACGAATCCTAATTAATTAGTATTAAAAGTTGAAATCTTCAATTAAAATCAATGTGTTCAATGAAATTTTTTGAATAATTTGAAAAGCAAATTTTGAATTTTCTATCTAAATGTAAGCTACTTTGTGGGTTATTATTAATTTTTTTACTGAATTATTATTTATTGTCACTTATTTTTCTGCTTATACGATGTCATACATGTTCTTGACACATTTTATGCTTCAAGTAAAATATTTTATAGGTTAACAAATTGAAATGGCAAATTCTATGGTGTTAATGTATATACAGTTATTAAGATGTAATGTACGTCCAGTTATTTTTAAGAAAATATATATAAAAAGAAAGAAAAAGAGAAGTATAAAAAATTAAAATTATTTATATTTTGCATATTAATAAAACAAATCATAGCACTCTAATGAAAAATAACAATAATTTACTTTAATTTTTCAAAATTAAATTTTTTTTTTAAAAAAAATTAAGCAATTTCCAGTTATAGGTTCTGGAGGTTCCACAAATAGCAAATCTCCAAGGTCGGGCACTGTCAAAAGACTCTGAACTGTCAAAGTTTGTAAAAATTCGTATAAAAATGTAGGTAAAGATTCTATCTTTTTCATTTTTTTTCCAAAAAAATCATTACGTTTAATAATATTGTTAAAGTATGTTTCACATTTTATATATTCATAAATTTTACATTTATTTTTTAATAAATTTAAAATCCAATACAATTATCGGTTAAGGTCCTGTTGAAACGATAATACCAAAACTTCACTAACTCAATGTCCAATATAGTTATAATAAATTCAACATCAAACAATACGATTATAACTGCTTTTTATTATTTGAATACAAAAAGAATTATCAGTAATAATAAATAACTATTAGCAATAACTAACAATAACAATCGGAACCCGTCCCTAGCTTTGGTCTACCCTAACTGATTGTTTTCAGCAATCAAGTTCTGTTGATATTGAGTTTTTTGTTTAATATTTAAAAATCAGCAAAATTAGAAATTACTGCCTTCTGATGGAATTTAAATTTTTTCTTTTAAATATTGAACATATGTGGACAATCAAAATGAAGTATCACTAACACTTACATTACCTACACTACAAAGCCAACTTCGTTTGTTTTGTTGTTAAATTTGACTTATAAGAACAACCAAGCTTTGATCCCATATTGCTAGATAGGTTATATATATATCTTCAAATGCCATAAATTAAACTAGACTGAACTAAATTGAATATAAATTTACCAATATCCAAAGCTGAACTCACTTAAATTCCCAACAAGCAAAGAAACTACCTGTGTACACTACTAAATGATAGAAAACAAAAAAATAAAAACTGTCCAATTTGTCATTTGCAAAATACAAGACTACTAAAACCTCAACATTATTGCTTACACATACACCAACATAAAACTGTGGCTAGGTAGTCAAGTTATGTGCAAACGCCATTGGAACTGTGGCCATTCAAAGCATTAAATAGAACCTCTCCCAAGCTAGCAGCTGATGTACATGAAACACATCGCGATATCCTGAAAATAATCGGAATTCCTCAACAAAACCACTAATCAATCATAAAAACTAAGTACCTGTTTGGGATTACTTTCTTAACCGCTGTCCCGAAAAAGCTTTCCACTCATTAACTTAGAACAATATATTTTGTTCTTAGACAAAATATTTCGACTCTTAATACTTATTAATTAGGATCTGTTTGCTATTGATTTTATTTCCAAGGATAAAATCCGCGCTAGTAAGCAATACTAAACTGACCCTAAAGCTCGTTTTCGATTAGATTATACGAATATATTAAAACTGAACAGCTTCTTGCTAAACAGAGAATATGTTTAGAAGAAATTGGCACCTGAATGATGTTTGCAAGCCAGACATCACCAGCAATAGCGCGATGTTTAACTATTAGCTGCTGCCTCATCTTCGAGTACCCGAAAAATGGTAACTTTCATAACACTATCCTTCCTATCAATAAGCTCAAAAACACAAACATCTCCTTCCTCCAATTTGTTTCCCCACACAAATTCTGTCCATCCCTTGCACAACTTAGCCCTGCCATTCCCACGAACACATCTCACAGGCCATTGTTTTCCTTCAGAAACCTCGAGAGTTATGAATTCCGAGGCTGACATCATATGCTTCTGAGCAAAGCCATTAGGGATGTGCTGCAAGAAAGAACAAAAAAAATCTATTTAAGACCCTAAAATTGATGTGCATAAATTATGAAGTTTAAGGTCTTATTATTACCAGAAGAAATCCCCGATATACATAGGATGGTCGCAAAATGACCTTAAAAAAGGGATTATCGGACTTATACATGTCAGCAACACGAACTGCTTTGTCTTTCTCTTCTTGTGTCACGCTTCTCCACCTCCTTGTACACGCTTCTGAAGCGATTCCCAGACTAGAATTGTCGAATTTCCTTCTGGCTTTTCTTTCACTTTCATCTACATCTTGAATGGATGAGAAAGTAAATTGAAAACCATATACAAATGAAGAAAAAGGACTTTTAAGATTGTAAGAACTACTTACTCAAACTCAAACCAGTTCTCTGTTTTCTTCTTCGGGTCACCCGTCCTGTTTCACCGAAAATCGGCAAAATGTCTTTACTCGAAGTAGTTGTGAGCCCGAAGTTTGTTTCTGAGCTAGAACCGTTCATTTCCATGACGACATCATCATCTGCTTCTTGTTTCACATGGGCCAATAGGTATTGATTATCGTTACAAGGTTTTTCCTCCGAACTTCCAGAAGAATTACACGGAAAGCTTAACTCGCAAATTGTTAGGTCATATACATGAACATGAAAGTTCGACTCCCCTCCGTATCTGAAGACAAGGAAATACCCAACTCGAATGGAGTAGGAGTCTACAAATTCATGCCAACCATTATGAAACCATAGCTTGCTTTCCACCTTTTCAAGTTCCACTATCCATATACGGCCATCAGGTCCAGTAAGTGTAGCAATAGATGAGAGTTCTTTCCCATATTTCTTCACAAACTTTACTGGGATGCTCTGTAGGCCAATAATCAAACTCAGTTCATATTATGATAAACTCAGTTCATATTAGTTTACAGAAAGGTCTATGTTTATAAGAGAGTCATATATTTACACAGATAGAGTCATTCACCCTATTTGTGTCCAAGGAGATAAACATTCAAATGCAACAAAGAAAAATCATATAGAACAAAACGATCAGAAGTTAAAAATTGGCTGTGCTAAACTATTTCCTTCGCGCATTCCATTTTCTACTGATTCTCTCAGCAACCAAACAGAAATTTAAGCCTCGGTAGAGCCCAAAGACAATGCCAAAGAATCATGATCATACGCACAATTCACATCAACAGGGAAATCAATTAGTTGAAAGGCATTGAATTCAGTGAAAGAAATTGATAGTAACCGCGCAACAAAATTCTCCCAATTTTTTTCCTACCAACCAAACACAAAAGCATTTCTCTTAAACAAACATAAACAACAAGCAATCTGACCAATCCAGCAAAAATCATGGCAATTCAAAAGATAAAACAACTAAAATCGATTTTCCAGCTGAAAGTTTACCAGTTTCTTCTCTTGGAGAATGGAAGGAACAATCAGCTTGTAGAACATGCAAGCTGCAGCAATTGCAGAAGAATTCGAGCCTTCTGATCCAACTCCATTTGACATTCTTCTTCTTCTTCTTCTTCAATCAATTTATTTTTTGCCGGGAATTTTGGTTTTCAGTTCATCAAACAAACAATAATCACCATTTCCGTTTCTTGTATGTATCTGTGACTGAGCCAATTGATTTTCCTTCTCAGTTCTTACCAACTTATTTAAGCCTACGTATCGGCTGTGTGGACTCACTATACTGTAGTGAAGCTCAGCTCCATAGATCAACGGTTAATCTGTTGCTTGATTCTGATCAAACGGCGGAGTATTCTTAGTCATTTGGGGTCCACATATAATAATGCCCCGTTTTTTCCGTCCAATACCCCTATGCATTATTTTTTGTGAAAAATAATTGATTTTTTTTATTAGTTTTGTGAAAGTATAAAAACTTGATGTGATATTTGGGATTCTTTGATGTTAACGTTACTCACTAACTATACTTGCATTGAATATTTGTGATAACATATAATGATATTAAGCTAAGTTGACAAAGCATGCAAAATTTGTAAAAGACATTCAAGTTCGAATTTTCATATGATGAGTTTTTATAGTAGTGGTATTTTTAAATGGAAATTGTGTACTCCATCCAAATTGTTTAGGGATGAATTCTAGTGATAGATGTCTTAGTCTCATTATCAAAATTAAGTATTTTTTTTACAAATATTAAAATTATGTGATTGTAGATAATTTAAGTTCGAGTCATATGTAGTTGGATTAAAAAATTTTCTTTGTGTTAAATGTAATTGCATTTGTGCAAATTTTTTAAAAAAATCAATTTTTTTTTATCATATATAGTGATAATTAGGTGGAGGGTTCATATTCCACCTAAAGTATTAGGTATTTGTATGAAATGTAGTGTGGAATACATGAAGATGAGTTACCCATTACAAAACTTGAGTGGAATATTTTTTTTTACATGTTAAATGACCTGGTTCTCTGTATAACTTTTATAGTGCATGGATATTATTAGCAATTAAATGTATGATTTGTCAAGTATATCATATAATAGAATAAATCTTTGTTAAATTGGAAGGTTATTTAAGAAAATCTTATTAGAAATCAATTTTTTGTGATTAAATTCTAGCATTTCCATTTTAGAATAAAGTATATAAAGAAAGAAAATTTCCAAATGAGGCTGATAGTATTTAAAAAGTTGTAAATAGTAATTTCAACTTTAAAAGAAAATTTCATTTTATGTATTTTTTCACTGATTTTCAATAACAGATACAGAGACTAACCTCTCGTTGATTTGTCAGCACTTTATGCTATATATTAATATTTTCATTCATGTGTTACTTTTTTTACATATTGAACAGAAGTTACAGTTTTTTTTTTCCAATGCTAGTTTAAAAAGTTTTCCATGAATTTAAAATTCTTAGCAAAACTCTCTTGGAATTTTATTAAGTTCAAAAACATTTTTATCGATAAATTAACTAATTATAAAAAAAACTAGTTTTTTAAATAAGCGTTTCAAATTTAAATATGACAATATGTCATGAGTTACAAAATTTAAATACAGCTCAACAAGTAAAATTTATTTTGTCCCATCCATTTACGTTACTTTTATCTTGACAAATAAAACCGAATATTGCCATTTTATTCTATTAATTTATTATGCGTTGAAATACCAGAACAAGTTAGTTCGTCATATACTCCATTAATTATCGTAGAACACATGATTTCAATATGTGGATTTATATGGGAACTCAAAAAATTTTCAATAAATATAGGTAAAATGCATCATTAACTCCCCCACCTATTACCATTTAGCCTACTGCCCCTAACCTTTGCAAGGGTCCTCGTAGGTCCCTCATCTTTTAAAATATATAGAGAAAGAAAATTTTCAAATTAGGCTGACAGTATTTCAGAAGTTGTATATAGTAAATTCAACTTTAAAAAAAGAAAATTTCATTTTATGTATTTTTTTTCACGGGTTTTCAATAGCAGATATAGAAACTAACCTCTAGCTAATTTGTGAGCACTTTATGCTATATATTTATATTATCATTCATGTGTTACTTTTTTTTATATATATTAAACAGAATTTACGATTTTAATCTCCAATGCTAGTTTAAAAAGTTTTCCATGAATTTAAATTCTTAGCCCAACTCTCTTGAAATTTTATTTGGTTCAATTTATCGATAAATTAACTAATTATCTAATGAACTAGTTTTCTAAACAAGTGTTTCAATCAAGTATAGAACCAAAAATGTGAGTACACCTGTATGACAATATGCCATGAGTTACAAAATTCTCAATAAGTAAAATTTATTTTGTCTCATCCATTTACGTTACTTTTATTCTGATAAATAAAACCGAATATTGTCATTTTATTCAATTAATTTATTATACGTTGAAATACCAAAACGAGCTAGTTCGTCATATCATACTCCATTAATTATCGAAGAACACATGATTTCAATATGTGGATTCATATGAGAACTCAAAAGGTTTTCAATAAATATAAGTAAAATGCATCATTGACTCTCCCACCTATTACCATTTGGCCTACTACCCCTAACCTTTGCAAGGGTCCTCGTAACTCCCTCATCTTTTAAAATATATAAAAAAAGAAAATATCCAAATCAAGCTGACATTATTTCAAAAGTTGTAAATAATAAATTCAACTCTAAAAGAAAATTTCATTTTATGTATTTTTATGGGGTTTTAATAACAGGTCTAGAGACTAACATCTCGTTGATTTGTGAGCACTTCATTCTATATATTAATATTATTATTCAGGTGTCACTTTTTTATATCACTCCGAGTTTAAAAAATTTTCCATGAATTTAAATTCTTAGCCAAACTCTCTTGAAATTTTATTAAGTTCAAAAACATTTTTATCCATAAATTAACTAAGCATCCAATGAACTAGTTTTTCTAAACAAGAGTTTCAATCAAGTATAGAACCAAAGATGTGAGTACGCACGTATGACAATATGTCATGAGTTACAAAATGTAAATACAACTCAACAAGTAAAATTGTTTTTTCTCATCCATTCACGTTACTTTTATCCTAACAAATAAAACCAAATATTACCGTTTTATTCATTTAATTTATGATGCGTTGAAATACCATAACGAGTTAGTTCATCATATCAGACTCCATTAATTATTGAAGAACACATGATTTCAATATATGGATTCAGATGAGAACTCAAAAAGTTTTCAATAAATATCAAATGCATTATTAACTCCACCCACCTATTACCATTTTAGTCTACTGGCCCCTTACCTTTGCAAGGGTCCTTATAACTCCCTCATGTTTTCAAAAGTACATCTTTGAACTCGCTCTATCACAATTAACCACTCAGTCAAGAGAAGGAGATACACATGCTTAACATGTAAAAAAAGTTATCCACATCGTCACGTCATTATTTACATGCAAAATAAAATAGAAAAATAAAAATTAAATATCTAACTCATCTTTCTAACCAATCTTCTTCCCCTAATTTTTCTATACCATTTTAATTCTTAAAGTACTTAAACTTCATTTAAAAACATAAGTCAAACATCTTTTAATTTTAATGTGTTGAAATGGATTGTTTTCTTGTTTAAAAGATAATAATTTCCAATTCATTCACTACTAAGTGTTTTCAAAATTTTTTTCTTATTTTGGTTTTGTCTTTTTCTTGTCTCCGTTTCCCAGAAAGTTCATGATTTTTTCGAAAATTTTATATATACATATATATATATATATATATATTCTCTGAAAAAATTCATAAATTTTTCCGGAAATCATAAGAATGACGAAGAGAGAGGAATTGAGGAAAGAGATGAAAGTCCATAAAAATTTAAAACTTTTTCTTTCAATAATTTAGAGATTCATGATGTAGAAGAAAAGAGTTGAGAAGAGGGGGAGACGTGAGGAAAGAGATGAAAGTTTTTTTTTCCCAATTTTTTCTAATCAACACTCTCCTTTGTCAACCCTACCACAACATCGACCACATCAGATCGAGGGAGTTACAAGATGCATTTTTGAAAACATGAGAAAGTTACGGGATCCTTGCAAAGATCATGGGGACAATAAGCGAAACGACTACAAGTGTGGGAGCTAATAATGCAATTAGCCATAAATATATGTAAAAGCTTGAACAAAACGTCAAGACATGTAAGAGCTCTAGTAAATTTTACGGTCCTTTTATATTTTAGTTACGTGCTAAAGTATTTTCAATCATTTTACATTATTCATTCTTGCCAGTATGAATTTATCATCCAACAATGCGAACCACGTTAAACTTTTTTAAACAAACGCTCTAATAAGTGTAGAGTTGAATTTCCGAACAAACAAATGAGCCATATGATTCACTGAACAATCTCCCACAAGATGACTTGCAAAAGAAAAAAATAAAAAATTTTCATATACAATTTCAAATAATCTTTCAAACCTAAATTATCCACTCTATATCATACAGAAGGAGGACATTTTTTCAAATTCTTGCCAAAACCATAAGCATCAAACAACCCAAACACTTAAGGGTAAGTTTAAGGTTGTTGTCCGTCTACTTTCCATGTGCTTTCATAAAAGTATGCCGAAACATGGTTTTCGGAAAATCAGATGAAAAGCAACCTAGGGAATGCAACTCCCTTAATCTGATAACACATTTTTACTAATAGCAGGTATCTCTTCCTAATCGAATAAATACTCGAATTTTGCACAAATACAACACCGAGAGCTTTCAAAGGGGTGAGTTTAGAGTTGTCATCTCCATGCTTATAGCTAGCTTTCCGAATAAGTATCTCATAACATATTTTTCGGGAAAATAAACTATATTTTATCATAAGATCTAAACAACATATAGCATTCGAGCAGCATGATATCCATGAGTGAAGCAGAAATCGAAAAATTCGAACCAATTGCACCAACAGATAATAAATTAAACCTACAAATTTGTGGTTGTAGTCTAGTTAAATATCACTTAATTAAGCATTCTATTTACAGCCCTAGTGTTAAATTAGCTTGGAAAGTGATTTCACGCGCTAACTCTCTGATTGAAATCAACTCCTAAAGCTTCTCTCCTATGTGGTTTGAGGGTTTCTGCAAAACAACAAACGTCGCTATGGGGGACTAGCCGTGTGACCGGCGTAGCTTCTCTGATGCTTAAGTTAGATCGGATTTAAGAGAGGAGGCAGAGAGTTTTTGTATGTTTTTTCTACGTACCTCTGCGTGGTGACCCAAATGATCCTTTCATACTTCATGAACGTCTTCTGCTCTGATCTAACAGTGTGAATCAACCAGAGTTCTAGCTTGAGTGAATCTTTATCTTGTTGATATGATAAAGCTTATCTGAATTGGGAGTTCCAATTATTGATGTCCATTTTGAGATCTTAGACTCTTGATTGGACTCCATGCTCCTGAGGCGTCAGGTCAGTCCAGGCGGATAAGCCGACTCAACTTGGTGACCGCCTGTACGTTCCTCTGTGATTGAGGGAAAACTTGATTTCTTCCTAATTTGGGGTGGATCATATCTGCTTGGATGAACAACGGAGTTTTACCCTCGAGTCAGATGGGAACCGTCTGGATTGGTAGGAACATTCCTAGCCTCAATGTTAAATCTCTCTATTCCAGGCGGACGTAATCCGCCTGGGGATCTCTCGTGGCTTGTACGCGCCTGTCATTATTTGTATCTGTTAACAGAAGCCCCCCCATCAGTGTGGGAGCTTCTTCAGGAGCTTGTGTTTGGGATTCGCCTAGTCCAGGCAGATTTATCATCAGAGACACGTGTTTAGGGCATACGTGTCTTGAGCGCCAATGCGAATAATTCACGTCTTTTAAAATTTCAAACGTGAGGTAGACAGCGCGCCACGTGTCTTTCAGGGGAAAACGCCCCCTCAGATGTCCTTTCAACCCTATATAAGGGTTTCATTTTCTCCTTTTATCATTTCCGCAGTTCTTCTCCAGCAAGTTTCTACAATTCTTCTCCATCAGTCGCCCTTTCTTTACTCAAGCTTCTCTAATCAAGCGCCTTCTCTGTACAAGTAAGCTCCTACACTCCTTTTGCTCTGCTTTTACAGTCGGTTTACTACGATTTGTTGTTGTTTTCTTTTCTGCGAAGATTATGGTATCTTAGTTCCTCACATAGTTCATCTACTGTTCTTCAGATTTTTAGTCGTTGATTTTCATTTTGTTTGCCTACTGATGTCTTGACCCATTCATCGGGAAATGATTTTGTGTTTTGTATCTTATTTTCCCAGAACAATGTGTTTCTATTTTTCCAAAATCACTTGTTCCTACGTAGATCGTTTCCTAGATCTGAGGTTTTTATTCAATAGATATGAATGTTGATTGTTCGCTTTCCTTGCCATCTAGATCTGAAATACCAACGTAGGTAATTTGAATGTTGTTTATGCCGCCTTGAGACAACTTAGGATTCTTTTAGGATTCCTAACTGTTTAGGTTTTTATTAGGTGGTAATGACTCATTCCGCCTCGACCACCAGTAGCCAATTTGATAAGGAATTAGCTGAGGTTAACTCCAAGTACTTCAAACCTTTGAACGTAGATTATACTGATTACGTCTCAACCTCTAGGGAACCCCCACCAACAAAAGCCATGTCTGAGCCTGGTGAGAATCGAGCATCTCACAGTGAGTCCGCCTCTTCCTCCTAATCTTCTTCTGCCTCGGCCTGAGCTAAGATAGATGAGGAGATGGGCGCCTGTTTCCCCCAGCATCGCCTAAAATATCCATTGGGGTCTCATCCCGCGTGCGAAGGATGAAGAGTGCGGCTCCCCCCATGAGGCAGCATGTGGGTACACGTTCTGAAGCAAGGTCTAGGGGACAAGGAAGAATTAGGGAAATAGTAAATAAAACTCCTCCTGTTGAGATGATCGAGTCGGCTCAAGATCCAGTGGACTTGGAGTTTGAAAAGGAGGTTTTTCCTTAGCTTGGAGAGTGAAGTGATGCTTCCATCCAAAGAACAGCGAATCACTCGCCCACCTGAGGGGTATTTTGGTATTTATATGGATCAGATTTGGTCGAACTTCGTTTACTACTTCCAGGTATTTACTTATTTTCCTTTCTTTTCAGTGTTTAACTTTCCCTCGACTAGCGAACTTGTGCAACAAGCTGCCAAAGGATCGAAGGGTACCAAACGTTCTACTGAATGAGTGGAGCCTGGACTTGTGAATGCATTTCCCGGCATACGAGGCGGAGATCCCAACAAGCGTAAAAGGAAGCGCAAGGTTCAAGCGGAAGTTCCTGAGCCCGTTGCTAACCCGCCTCATTCTTCTACAGCTGAAGAGACAACCCTCCAGCCGGTAAGAATTAATGTTCTTCCTTGTTATTTTTCGTTCAATGTTTTAAGTTCTCTTTGTTTTAGAGCACCAATTTAGAAATTCCCGCGGGCTCCTCCAAGCGGGTTAGCCCTGAATCTCTTCAAGCGGATCTTCTTTCCTTCGCGGGCAAGGGCAATCTCTCAATTTACACCACCTCGATTCAGAATGTGCTGAGGATAATCTTGCCCCTCCCTGCGGAGAATGATTTGGAAGCTGAGAATCTACTTCAGTCGTCTAAGACTCTGTTCATGATGTCTACCGAGGTACTTTCCTCCTTGTTCGACTTTATATTTCATTTTCCTTCATGTTATTATTTTCCCTTTCCTCCTTTATAACACGTTGGTATTTCAAATGGCTTCTCGAGCGGTTGAAATGACACGGAAGAGCCGAGAGATGATGCGACTGGGGCGGACTCATGAGATCGAGTTAGAAAAGGTCAACAAGAAGGTCAAAGAACTTGAGGCGGCCAAGATTGAATTGGGCCGGCAGCTGGAGGAGGCCAACAAAAAGGCAGAGGAGTCCCAAATGAAGGCGGAGGAGATGACTTTGGCCAGGGACAAATTGCAAACCACTGTCTCAAAATATGAGGCGGAGGTTCCTAAGGTTGTCTCAGATTATAGCCAAGCGATGCTCAACATGGCAATAGATGGACGCGAATATGGTAGCCTTGTTTTTCAGGCTTGTCGCGCTCGCTATCCGGACCTTCCGGAGGATCTTTTGATGGGAGTGAAGTATCCAAATGAGCTTGACGAGGATACAGCTTTAGATGAGCCGGCGAAGGAGGAGCCGAAAAAAGGAGATGACGCCGAGTTATCCCGCCCCGTAGCGTAGGATATTGTTAGCTTTTTCTTTTGAACATTTTGTAAGAATATTTGGGTTTCATTTCCCTTATTAATGATATAATTTTCTTTCCGTATTGAGCGTTGTTGTATATCTTTTATACATGCCCTAGCGAAGTTTTGTGCATTTTGAGCCGTCTTAATTCAGCATTTTGCCATTTAAGATATTTAGGTGTTATGCGTTTGAACCGCTTCAGTGGCCTTATGCTTGCCGTTTTAAGGTATATAGGTCTTATGCGTTTAAGCCGCCTCAATGGCCTTAAATACTTTTGCCATTTTAAGATATTTAGGTCTTATGCGTTTAAACCGCATCAATGGCCTTTTGTTTGCCATTTTAAGGTATTTAGGTCTTATGCGTTTATGCCGCCTCAATGGCCTTGAATACTTTTGCCATTTTAAGGTTTTTTAGGTCTTATGTGTTTGAGCCGCCTCAATGGCCTTATGTTTGCCATTTTAAGGTTTTTTATGTCTTATGCGTTTTGGCCGCCTGAGTGTTTTTAAGCGTTTTT